>ML817936.1:9074-20516 GCA_009831015.1 Picea engelmannii
TTCTTTGCTACTCCACTCAATGGTAGGAATAGATCCTTCTGATATAAATAGTCTTCCATCTGCATCTTCCATAACTGGTAGTTTTGGTCGTTAAATTTCTCGACCCTAAACTTTCCATCTTCCGACATTTCTCCCACTCGAACTAGGAACCCTCTTTTCCTGCGAGTTACCTTATGCTCTGATAATAGTTGTTAGAAAAACAGGACCGCGGAGCAATAAAATAAAACAAATGCTAAAACAAAACACAGAAGACACACAATACAAGAGAGACACATATTTACGTGGTTCACCCAGTGTGGGCTACGTCCACTAGAGAAATTGCTAGGTCCTTCCTTTATTATTATACAACAAATGAAGGGATACAACCTACAACAAAACCCGCTGTAACTTCCTCTTATTTCTCTCACAGTCTCCTCTCTCAGAGTACAATATTCACCATCATCCATAGCTGCAATACATTTCCCTCATAAAAGAGGGTTTCCTTCTAGGGAAAAAAACCCTAACATAATCTCTACCCCCCCTCTGCACTCCCCCGCGTGGAGGAGTGTACATACTTCTGGGTTGTAAATACTTCATGGGGTATAAACATGGCTGAAAGCAAGGACCTCTGAATCAGGAAGATAATCAGGCTCCACAACCAACATTCTTTCCCTGTGCAGTTAGGAGGGAAGACCGTGTGCGTCGAAGTAGAGGTAGTCGATGCCCCCCTTGACTACAATATCTTGTTAGGTCGTAGTTGGACTTATGCTATGCAAGCTGTGGTCGCTACAGTTTTCTGAGTCTTATTATTTCCGCACGAAGGTCGGATAGTGACCATCGATCAATTGTCCTTCTCTAGACCTGACCCAGCTTTGGGGGCATCCACGGTTCCCATGATTGATAATCCTCAAGCCGGTGTCGTTAACGTAGGAGTTGGTTTGTGCCCATATTTGATGGGTACTTTCGATTACCCACCTCCTCATAACGATGTCAAGTTTATATCGAATCACTACAAAGATGAGATTTTTCATGTTTCATTGTTCCGCACGACTTACTTTCAGGATCCATGGATTCTTCCTTCCCCATCAACTACGATGGATGAGACAGAGCACTTCAGCATGTCCATGCCCTTCTTGGACGCTGAAGTAGCGTACTCTTTAGTCCAGCAGGCTTCAACCACTCCTGATCCGACTCCCGCACAAGAGTTGGATCCACCTCTAGAGCCTATTTGGGCTCAGTGTTCTCTTGCCAACACCGATTCATTAGATTTAGTCTTGCCTTCCGATGAAGCAGTAATCAAAGCAATTACTAGTCCAGACAAACCTTGGGACGATCTTCATCACAGATCATATTTCTTCCCAGAGTTAAACCGAATCGCGGCAGAAGAATTCACTATCACCATGACGGGAGATCAGCCATGTCCTATTAACCTCTTAGCTACACAAGAAATTTATGCTGAAGGAAATATGGCGACTATCACTGAAACCATACCTATTAACATCTCCCGAAACCCTGGTGTCGTGGAGAATGTCTTCGTTGGAGTGGATTGCTCCCCCGAAGAGGTTCAAATTTACACAGATCTTTTCAAAGAATTCCGCGACGTTTTTGCCTGGTCTTATGAGGAAATGCCAGGAATCGACCCACAAAGAGTCTATCATGAGCTAACTTTGTTGTTTTTCAAGCTCACTTTGAGATCCAAAAGCAACATCCGGCGAGACTGCATTTATGCTTTTCGATCTCGTCCGGATTTACTGAGAAAAGTAACCATTAACGGGTCTCCTTTTAAGCCCTTTTCAGACCCTCTAAACATGAAAAGATTGTCGAGCAATCTTGTGATCTTTCATGCTCGTTAAACTGACATTTGAAGTCACATCTGTTCGGCGGTAGTTTACCCCTTTTTCGGTCTGGATGGTCAAATGTACGAACAAAGGAATACTCTATTGAACTCCAGTTATTTAGAAGAGTATCCTTAGGTAAGATTTTATTCCTTTTTCGGGCCTGAGGGACTAAATTGACGAAAAAGAAACCCCCCCGGAGTCCATAGTTAAGCTCTTTTCAGACTCCCTAAAATTGAAAAGATTGCCAAGTGACCTTATTCTTTCACACTCATTAAAATGGTCCAGAAGAACATTCCTGACAGAGTCCATAGTTAATCTTTTTTCAGACTCCTTAAAATTGAAAAAATAGCCGAGTGATCTTGTCCTTTTCACACTTGTTAAAATGGTTTTGAATTGACGTCTAATTGGTGCTAGTTTATCCCTTTTTCGAACTGACTAGACTATTGACGAAAAAGGTACCCCAATGGAGTTTCCTTTTATGCTTTTTCAGACTCTCTAAATATGAAAAATCACCGAGCTTACCTTCTTTGGGCTCGTTAAACTTACATCGAAGGACATTACCATCGTGTGTTCTATCAACCGCATTTGCATCCTTTACCCATCAGCCTAGTAACAGTTTGCCTTTGCATCTTGACACCTTTGGCCACCGGAGGATTTTTCCTGAATATCATTTCCCTAGAACATCAGTCTTGTCCTTGTTCCTTGAGCTTGTATGTTTGCTGTACTCGTTCCTCCATTGTAACATCATATTCCTTTCTTCTTTTTTCAAAAGCATCAAAAAGAACAAAAAAAATCAAATATACCCCAAAAAGAGGATGGGAAAAGTATTTTCTTTATTGGCAGCATCATGAGTCGCCCTTGGATAAAGCACATTTGTTCGTTTGATTCATCAGACTTTGGGATGTAGTACGACCTTAGGAATCTTTGCTCGCTATATTGAGTTGTGTCCTCCACCATTTGGTTACTCTTCCAAACATATGGAGAGTTTGTGTTGCCTCCTGCTTCGTAGAATTATGATTAACAAATATGCTACCTGAGTCTTATCACTTGTCGTGCTATTGTCCAAGGGAAGTTTTTCACTGAGCCTGAGTCGGCCCCTCTGCAATATGTCTCTTTTCCGCATACCCGGCCATCCTGAACATCCAATCAAGTCTTTGTTCGAAATCACTGAAGCCTTCAGTCCGATCATCAAGATTATTAAGTCCATAACCGACGAGCCATCGAAGACCTCTGGGTAGTGTAGTCGTACATTCATATTACACTCCTACCCAAGTTTTAGAAGATTTTGAAGTTGTTGCTCGAGCTCTGAAGTACAACCATCAGGCCGAATCAGCTTCTGGGAGATGGATACTTTATATGTATATCTTTCTAATTTCGAGATCTAGCTCCGCTGTGTATTATTCGTGGCTACTCTTCATAGTTGTTTGCCATGGATCTACAGTGTATTTGATTGGTAGCCATGGTTCTATTTTATCTCGAGCATGGGTATGCCCGCCTCGGTGAGACATTTGATATTTTTTGCAGACGACACCTCCTGATTCCTGATTCCTAGGCTCACTCATTCAGCATATCCGTATAGATTGGTAAATATTGGTAATGTATTTCGGCCATCAGATGCTCTTTTGACCTCACACGTTAGGGGGAATCTGTTATAACCCTAAATTGCACCACACATGCTTACCTGGCATCAGGCCAACTCATATCCCTTCCTTGCCAAAGACATGCTGAATAAACTCTTAAAAATCCTCTTAAAACAAGTGACACGCGCCCTAAACCACTACTGCACGCATTGGAACGCTGACAGGCCTACTACTGCAGGCGTTGGAACGTTGGCTGGCCTACTACAACCCGCGTTTACCTAACAAAGCACAAAAATAGGAAAGTTGCCGACGGGACAAAAATCTATGGGTCAGTTAACTGAAACTCCCGGCCATGCATGGCCGAGAGTTCATCCAAAACCCTAGCTCCTTCTAGCCTATAAAAGAAGGGGTAGGGGTACTATTTGGGGGGGGGGGGAATCATAGCAAAGAAACTCTTCCCAATTGCCAAATCCATTTGTCCCAACCCTTTAGCCTTTCCTCAAGCTTAAGGAGAATTCAAGCAAAGCAGTTGGAGGACAAAGAAGAGGAGAAGCCCAGGATCAGGATCGAGGAACGGTGGCCGGTCTCTATTATTATTGTAAGTTGATTCATCTTGAGATTAATAAAAGAATACTTTTCCCGTCCCAATGCATGAGTTTTATAAGTTTTATTCAATTTATGCTTAATCTCTAACCCTCTAGTAGAAAAATAGCATGCATGCGTAGTGTTTTGTCTTGATTGCAGGATTGTCTTTGGAAGGAGCAGCGCAAGCAAGTGGACAAAGCTCAACGGAGGATCTACACCGAACATCAGTAAAAAGGTTAGTAGGTTCTTTCCATGTTTGTATGTGAAAAAGGGTTTTAGGTTTTGGGGTGGTAGGTTAAAAGTGATTTCTTAAGGGTCATGATCTGCATGCAAGTCTAACCCTAGCTTTCTAGTCTATAGGGTATTATTTCCCAACAACAATCATAAAAATATCTCTTGTAATTAATGCTCCAGAGCTCAGAGTAGTGCACCTGAATAGGGGGTTGATTTTGGTCCCAGTTCCACTCGAGGTCAGGAAATTGAACGAAGGAACATATAGCATCAATTAGGTAGGATGAAATGAAAAAAAAATATTTTTCATACCTGGGATGTTCATCATATGGAGTGATCCAAATGGATATTGGTGGCCACCCACCTATTCCAACTAACTCATCTTGATAGTTTTAGTTCAACACGTTTTTATGTACTTCTTTGTAATGGTGGGTTCTACACTTCTGGGGCTATCTGAATCCTCACACATATTCCAGGTGGATACTGGTGGCCTCCCACCTAATCCATCTGGCTTATTTTGTATGTTTTCATGTCATCACATCTTGTTTTACTTCCAGGGCCGTTTTGGGGCCCTTAAAAGTGTTTTTTTATCTCGCCATAGTCAAAATATAGATGAAATCAGAGTTTGATGGTGTAATGTGTATTTCTATAAAATACGTTTCCAATGGGCTATCACGCGCCTAAAAAGGAGGTTGTATGCAAACGTTACCACCCTGGGAATTTGAGGTACCAACTTACCCATAGGGGCCCACATAACGTTTGGCATTTCACCTCCTAGGGTTAGGTTTTTGGATGTCTAGTGTTTTGGAATTCAAGGCCTTTGGAGCCTCATTGCAATCATTATGCTCATATGGATCTGGGTAGAAGCCACATCTCTTCTCAGAGATAGCTACCACCATTCGAGCAAGTGTTTCAGTTATGTAGTTTTACAGTTTCAGTCTATTTCATTTATTCAATAGAAGATATTGTTCAATGGATATTTGTATTGTTCTTCATATCTCATTGTTTATTGTATTCAAACTTTTAATCAGTTCGTTCCACTCCTAAATCTGTATCATTGGTATCAGAGCAGTCTACGCTTCATTTAATTTTCTTCGTTGATGTCCCCGTTAAGATCTGGATACAAGAAGTTGGGACTCAAACCAATCGAGCCTTTACAAGATTGGTTGCGCTGAGCCTGAAAACAAACTATGGGAGACGAAAATAAAAATGATGGAGCACGAGATCCTTTTAAAATGTTTCTTGAGGAAGCCCTTGCACGACAAAGGAACAAAATGATGGACAAATTTGCACAGATCCTTTGGCGGCTACCCACAGAAGAAGCATCTTCATCAAGAAGCTATGCAACCCCCTTCAAGGTACAAGTAAATTTTTATATTCCATTATTTGAAGGATTGATAGATGCGGATGTTGTAGATAAATGGTTGAATCTGCTCGAAGGGTATTTTTTGGTCCACAATTTTTTTGATAGGGAAAATATTACTTTTTCACTCCTCAAGGTCGTCCCCCATGTTAAGGACTGGTGGGACACTTACTCTAAGCAAAGGGCCATAGAGTAATCTAGAAAATTTGTGGTTTCCCCTACTTGGGATTCCTTTCGGGATGACATTAAAGAACAATAATACCATGTTGGAAGCTACGAGGACCAGTACACTAGATGGACCACCTTGATTCAAGGAAGGGTCCAGACAGTACCATATTTCACCAATATTTTGCATACCTTGCGTACCAAATTGGGTATCAAATACTCTGAGCGACATATGGTGCTCAAATACCACAACTATTTGCATAGATACATTCAAACATAAATGGAATTTCTGTACATCGCCTCATTGGGTACGTCTTATAGATACGTTGTCAAGATCGAGTAGAAATTTAAGAAGAAGAGACAAGATTTTGGATATGTAAACTCCTCACAACTGGAGTAGGGAAAAGGCGGCCCCAAACATAAAAGCAAGGGAGAAATAAAAGATGGCCACTCTTAGGAAAACCAGTCCAAGCCATAACAGAAGAAGGGAAATGAGAAGATGAAGAAGGACACGGGAAAATGGTGTGAGTACCATAAAATCCCTTGGAACAACATTGAAGAATGTCGCTCCAAGAAGTCACTCATGGACAAGATGAAGGCTTCCGAGTCATAGGTCGATTCTGATTCCAAATCAAATCCTGAAGGAGGGAATCAAATTAGCGTTGTTGAACCAAGAGTCATCGTTTCTACCACCAAATTTTGGCCAAGCGAAACAAAAGAACTAGAGGAAGGGGAAAGCCTCTTTCACTCACGGACGTGGGTAAATGGGGCTATGGTGCATTTCATTATAGATAGCGGCATTTAGAAGAACCTAATTTTAGTAGAGGTTTCCAAGAAGCTGGACCTATCGATGACATCGCACCCACAACCCTACTTTTTCGACTGGATTCACTAAGGAAGAGATCTTTGTGTCAGCCAACAGTGTCATATTCCCTAGGACATAAATCCTTTCAATGATGAGGTATTGTGTGATATTGCTCCCCTTGAATTTTGTGATGTTCTTTTAGGAAAACAATATTTGTGGAAGCGTCATGTTGTGTATGAGTCTAGACCCCACAATTTTATTATTACTTTGGGTAGAAAATTGTATAGGATACCAGAGGTAGCGCTGCTTACTTCTATTTCTTTAATCTCTTCTAAGAAATGCAGTAAGATCATTTCACAAACCGAGAAGTTCACCTTGTTTGTGATCCATGCTCATAGTAAGCAGAAGGTCATCGCCACATTCATGGCCTATACATTGAGCCTCTCTTTGCAGTAGAAGCAAGTGGATGGGATCGTGGAAGAATATAGAGACATCTTCTCCTCACCCACCGGGGTATCGATGCACTGCCAATTCAAGCATCCAATTGATATGACCCCTCAGTGCACCTCTTCCTAATGGAATAGTCTATCCTTGCTCGTTGGTGGAAAATGATGAAATTGTTTGGTATGTGTTATATTATTTGCATCTGTGTGTGTGTGTGTGAGTCAGTTTCAACAACTGTGTCTGACGATCCCAACTTCTTTCGCTCTCTGTTTCGTGTGCACCGAGTGATTTCCTGGGGGGGTCCAAGGTATTTCCCCCCTTGTTTACATGCAGCGTTCGGCTCTGGGCGGTATCCCAAAGCTGACGGGGTTCGGGGCAAAGCCCGAAAATGTTTTTTTTGGGCAGTTTTTGTTATTTTAGCGGATTTTGCTATTTTTAGCGGTTTTCTAAATTAATCATAGATGAAGGGATTAGGGTTTTGGTAGATACGGAATACCTAAAACATTGTATATATTGTATGGTGAATGGTGAAATTAATACAATGAAGAGTTGAAAGGTGCGACACCAAGGAAGGATGGTTTTCTCCTGGTTAAGGTTTTCCAATGTAAATCTCAGTGTACTATGTGTATGAGCCATTGAATAATTTTTGTTTTTCTTAAGAACATGTATGCATTTCTTTACTTCACAGGTTTAAAACTTACATGTCGTATCAGAGCTCGTTTTTGTCTTTAGAGGGGCGCCTTTGTTGCTAAGGGTTTGGCTCGGTCTTGATAGATCAAGTTTATCTTGGGTCTATGATAAATATGGGTTTAGTTGGAGCTTTTGCAGTGGTGATTTGAGTGTAGAAAGAGTAATGGAGAGATCCTCTAGAATCGAGATAGAGAAGTTCAATGGTATAAAATTTGAGCTATGGAAGCTCAATATGGAGAACCTTCTTGTATACAAAGAACAATGGATCATTGTAGATCCTGGTACATAGCCTACTAGTACGCAGTATACTAACACACATTCTACTAGTACACAACCTACTAGTATACAAACTACTAGTACACCACCTACTGGTATGTCGAAGGAATATTGGGAGAAGTTGGACATAAGAGAAAGGAGTACTATTTGACTATGCCTAGTAGATTCGGTGTTGTTGAATGCCTTGCGAGAATATACAGCCAAGGAACTATGGGATAAGTTAGAGAATTTTTATCAATCAAAGTCCCTGGTAAACAAGTTGTTTCTTCAAAATAAGTTGTATCATCTTATGATGGAAGATGGAGATTTTTTGATAGAACATATAAATGTCTTTAATACTATGTTAAGTCAAATGATATCTGTTAATATTACGATTGCAGAAGAAGATAAGTGTATTAATTTGTTATTTTCTTTTCCAGACTCTTGGGATAATTTGGTTGTAGCAATTGGTAGTACCACTCAATCTACATTGAAGTATGAGGATGTAGTTGCATCCTTGTTATCTGAAGGGATGAGGCATAAAATCATGGATAGTCAGAGCACAAATGATTTATTTGTAAGAGGTCGTACCCAATACATAAATCATGTTAAGTCTTCGGGGGGGATATGTAAATCTACAAGTAGATCTAAGTCTCTAGGAAAATATTTGAGGAAATGCTGGAAGTGTGGTAAAACAGGGCATTATAAGAAATATTGCAAGTATAAAAAGGTTGATAAACCAAAGGGATATGATAATACCTCTTCCACAGAGGCGAAAACCTCCACTGAAGAAGGAGGTTATTTTTACCTGGAATATACAAGTACACATGAAGACCATGGTGTATGGTTAATCGAATCAAGTGCATCATATCATATGACTCCTCACAGGGAATGGTTCCGTGAATATGAAAAACATGATGGTGGTGATGTATTCCTAGGAGATGACTCGACATCCAAAATCATGGGACATGGAATGGTTAAGTTGTTGCTAAAATATGGAAGGATTATAACTCTCCCTGGGGTTCTACACATTCCAAAACTAGCTAGGAGCCTAATATTTGTAAGTAAGTTGGATGATGTAGGAGTGTATACTATATTGGGAAAGGGAACTTGCAATATGGTACAAGGAGAAATGGTGTTGATGAGGGGAGTTCGGTGTGGAACTCTGTACAATTTGTTGGGAATAACTTATAATAATGGGTGTAAATTTTTTTTTGTCCCTGACTAGAGAAATAAAGAATACAAGACCAATATTGTCCTTGGAAAGAAGACCATGCTATGGCATAAAATACTGGGGAATATTGACGAAAAGGGCCTTCAAATACTACACGGTAAAGGTATGGTTGAAGGTATGTCTAATTGCACTCTCGATTTTGATTTCTATGAACATTTCATATATGGTAAACATAATTGAGTAAGATTCCCATCTAGTGCTACAAGAGCAAAGGGGATCTTAGAGTTGATACACAATGATGTGTTTGGACCTATGATTGTTCCATCACTAGGTAAATCTGTGTATTATGTTTCATTCATAGATGATTTCTCAAGGAACACATGGATTTATTTTCTTAGAAAGAAATCTGAGGTATTTGATAAATTTAAAGAGTTTAAGGCTCTGGTAGAAAATCAGAGAGAGAAGAAAATAAAGTTATTGAGGACAGATAATGGTGGAGAATTCTGTGGAAATGAATTCGAAGAATTATGTAAGAAGTGTGGTATAGAAAGGAAGAAGACTACTCCATACAGACCTTAGCAGAATGGAGTTGTAGAAAGGATGAACATGACACTGATGGAAAAATCAAGGAGCATGCTTAGTGGTGCTGAGTTAGGACAGGAATTATGGGAAGAGGCAGTGGGTACAACATGTTACCTGGTCAATTGATCACCCTCATCAGCATTGGATGATAAAAATCCACATGAGGTATGGACTGGTAATAAATCCTCTCTTGAACATCTCAGCGTGTTTGGTTTTGATGCTTATGTACATGTTCCAAAGGAAAATATGAGTAAGCTGGATAATAAATATGAAAAGTGTATCTTTATGGGTTATAAATATGGTGTGAAAGGTTATAATCTTTGGAACCCAAAAACTAAGAAGATTGTTTACAACTGAGATGTTGTTTTTAGAGAGGTAAAAGATGCTTCCAAACAGGAATTCCTACCAAGGCAAGAAGAACCTAAGAAAACATAGTTTGAGTTGGATGATGAAAAATTTGAATCATCTGAAGAAGATGAAGCAGAAGAAGAAGAACCTCATGCCCCAGTATTGAGGAGATCAGTGAGGGAAATAAGGAAACTAGAAAGGTATAGTCCACCTGATTTTCACTCTAATTTTTCTTTATCTATCACTGATGATGATCCCATAACTGTTAGGGAAGCAATGAATTCAGAGAATAGTAAACTTTGGAAGAAGGCCATGGTTGAAGAAATGGATGCCTTGGATAAGAATGAGGCATGGGATAGAGATGAGTTTCCAGCTAGAAGAAAATATTTGGGTAGAAAATGGTTGTTTAAGAAGAATTTTAATGCAGAAGGAAAAGTGGAGAAATACAAAGCTCGGTTAGTAGCAAAAGGTTATTTCCAGGTAGAGGGAATTGACTTTGGTGAGATTTTTTCTTGTATTGCCAAGTTAAAATGTATTAGATTTATTTTATCTATTACTGCTACTTTTGATCTTGAAGTGGAACAGATGGATGTGAAGACAACATTCCTACATGGGGATCTAGAAGAATAAATCTACATGAAGAAACCAGAAGCTGGCTTTGTAGTGAAGGGAAAGATGTTGGGTATGTGTTATATTCTTTGCATGTGTGTGTGTGTGGGTGCATTAGATACGACAACTGCGTCGTATCTACGGAATGCCTAAAAACATTGTATATATTGTATGGAGAATGGTGAAATTCGATATAATGAAAATAAGAAAGGTTTTCCCAGTTGAAGGTTTCCGGTAAAAATCTCTGTGTACTCTGTGTATGACCCATTGATTAATTTTTGTATTGCTTAAGAATCTATATGCATTTCTTTACTTCACAGGTTTAAAACTTACATGTGGTATCAGAGCACATTTTTGGCTTAAGAGGGATGCCTTTGTTGCTGAGGGTTTGGCTCGGTCTTGACAGATCAAGTTTATCTTGGGTCTGTGATAAACCTGGGTTTAGTGGGAGATTTTGCAGTGGAGATTCAAGTAAAGTAAGAGGAATGGCGAGCTCATATAGAATCGAGATAGAGAAGTTCAACGGTAAAAACTTTGAGCTATGGAATCTCAAGATGGAGGACCTTCTTGTAGACAAAGAACAATGGATCGTTGTGGATCCTGGTACACAACCTACTGGTACACCATCTACAAGCACACAGACTACTGGTACACAAACTACTAGTACACCAGTTATTGGTATGTCGAAGGAAGATTGGGACAAGTTGGACAGAAGAGCAAGGAGTACCATTCGACTCTGCCTGGCAGATTCGGTGTTGTTGAATGTCTCAGGAGAATCTACAGCCAAGGAACTA
>ML817936.1:20616-41531 GCA_009831015.1 Picea engelmannii
AGCAAAAATTGCCTTGTAAAAGTATATTGTAATTTCATTGTAAATATGGACCGTTCATTATAAGGTCGCAGATCTAACGGTAGAGATTATGTTAGGTTTTTTTTCCCTAGAAGGCAACCCTCTTTTATGAGGGAAATGTATTGTGGCTATGGATGATGGTGAATATTGTACTCTGAGAGAGGAGACTGTGAGAGAAAGAAGAGGAAGTTACAACGGGTTTTGTTGTAGGTTGTATCCCTTCATTTCCTGGTAATAATAAAGGAAGGACCTGGCAATTTCTCTGGTGGACGTAGCCCACACTGGGTGAACCACGTAAATCTGTGTCTCTCTTGTATTGTGTGGGTTCTGTGTTTTTTTTCTTCATTTGTTTTATTTTATTGCTCCGCGGTCCTATTTTTATTACAAAGAAGGAATGATTCCATGTAGTCGGAAAGAACGACCGTCGAACACAGTGAGGAGAGTAGGTGATGGAGAAAAATTGGGCTGACCGATGGCTTTCCAGCATGCTAACGACATAACGCAAGTCGAAGCGCCCTCGTCGACCACCGTGCGGGAGATATTCTGTGTGAAAGTTTTCATGGGGTGAGCCACTACTATATGAAACGCGACATGGTAAGGCAGACGAGGTTTCAAGTCAGTCGTATCTAACATGATGGTACCCGGGTTACAAGTCTCAATAGAGCCTAAATCAGTCAACAAGGCTTTCCTCTGAGCAGGGAAACTTTGGAGGACCTCCAAAGCGGACATAGCACAAGGGGTTTGGGATAAATCCTCCACCACGGAGTAGTTCTGGGCAGCCCTTGCGTTTGGATTTTGAGAAGCTTTCTTAAACACACCTTTTGGAAGGCGTGTCATCGTTTCTCCCAACGTCTTCTCAATCTGTAGAGGAAGAAATGGGAGTTCGACTTCTTTGCCCTTCTCAGAGGCGCTTGGTTTACTATAGTAATGCGCTCTAGTCATTATTAAAGCATCACCGCTAGCCATATATACATTCGCGGATGAGGAATTGTTTGGGGGAGGGCAGGTTTCTTGGCTGCCCCCTTTGGCACTTGTAGAGGCTTGACTTAAATTTTTCCCATGCTAAAAGGGATTAGTCAACACGGCTTGTTGTTGCTGTGTGACAAACTTTTGGGCCTCTACAAGTCGAGGACACAGATGAGTCGAGTGGTCTTCCGCACACAAGTTGCATGGATACCTCACCTTCCTTTTTTTCATAGTTCCCTCGCCATCATTATCAGTGGGTTTTTTATCCTCCTTACCCTTCTTGCGTTGTTTTTTCTTCCCTTCAGGCTGCTGGGGGGACTTTGGGTTAGTCGTCTGCATGGACTGTACTTCCGATGTTTGGGTAGGGGGAGCATCCAAAGCAGTAATATGGCTGGCTGCTGAATGTTGTATAGATAACTGTTGCAATTTTTTTGTCAATTGCTCAGCGGGCTTGGTTTGTGTCGAACCAACGATACAATCGGCATGTGGCCCGACTCTCTGTCTAGTTTTATCCAGTATCGATCGTGGTGCATCCAGCAGGATGTTGTATAATAAACCAGACTGAGAATAGATGAGCTCGAACTGTTGAGCCCTCATTATGGCATCTTCCTCAAAGAAAACCCCAGAAGTTGCGACATCTTTGGATAATTGCGGTACTAAAGACTTAAGGAACAACTCAAGCAGAAATGTTGGTGGAATTGGTACTTTGATTGGACTCTTTCGGTGTCTCCACTCTCGGATATGGTCAGAGATATGGTCCACTATCGTCTATTCGAAATTAGCAAGAAGCTCTATGCCCACGTCGTATCTCACAGGTAACTGGAAATGGTCAAGGAAGGCCATAGCTAGTTCGCCAAAAGAAGAATATCATGAGCGATCAAGCTCGATGTACCATTTCGTAGCACTCCCAATAAGAGTGCATTGAAGCAATCGCAACTGGATAGAGTCATCTTTCAGTGAGTTAGATGAACACCAAAGGTGGAAAGTAGTCACGTGATCACCTGGATATTCGTTAGGCTTGGCCTCGAACTTTGGAATGTCCGAAGGCAACTTCGTTGGCATAGGAGGCCAATGTGGATCGTGACAAATATCATCATTTAACAACCGTGTCAAATCGGGCAAGTGTAACGTCGCCAGGAAAGGTAGTTTAGGTTGCTGCTGATAGCCTGGGAAAAAGGGTCCTGGAGTTTGACTGGCACCAGGTTGCCAGGAAAAGTTTGGCTGCTGGCCCGAATTCTGGTAGAAACCATGGCCCTGATCAGCATAAGGATTTTTCATCGGTGGAAACATCATTGGTTGATTCACCATAAAGGACATAGGATGTTGGGCATTCATCATGTTTGACGGACTTTGGGAATGATTACCCCATGCTGGTCCTGATGGGAGAGGCATAGAAGTTTGTCCAGGGTTCCATTGGCTGTGGAAAGAATTACCCCAGAACGACATTCCAGGGGAAGGAACGGATCCTTGTCCTGAGTTCCAAGGTCCTACTATATGTGCCCCCAGTGCAGGAATAGTACCCTGCGTCGGAGTTGATTGTCCAAAGATGGGAGTGCCCCCAGATGGGAAAGCAGTGGATGCGAAAGTGTTGTCACCAAATGTCCCATTCCAAACAAACGGTGACGAACTGACCAACTGAGTTTGCGCAGGTGTTCCTTGACTCTCAGCTCCAAATGAACTCGTGTGTGCAGGCTGCCCGGCGGACTGCTGATGCAAGCCACCAAGCGAAGGGGACGAAGGAGAGATATGACCTCCAGCATAAGGAAAAGCATTAAAAGGGACAGGAATGCACCCAAGTTGACCTTGCAGAGGAGCATTAGAGCTCCCTGCCCCCAGACCCAAAGTCTGTAAAGTGGAGTAAGTGAGTGCAGGATTTGTACCTGAACTAGGCATACCGTATGAGAACGGAGAACCTGTCGCACTAGGTGTGAAGGGATTTGTGGACGCCATGATAGATGGGGTCGGTCCACTGTGCGACGTAGTTGCGGCCGAGATCGTAGTGGCTCGGGCCGATGACAACAAGTTAGATGATGCTTCTCCTATGGTAGCAACGGTGGTGGGAATGGAAGAAATCCCAGAAGAAGTAACAGAAATTGGTTCCATAACTGTGTGAGGCACTGACAGGCGTTCATAAAATTGAATAGGCACAATAACTTGTGGCCAAGTATCAGTGGTTCGGGTTTCAACCGAACCAATATTGGCGGTTGATTCCTCCGGGAGTTGTTCGAGCTCAATGGTTTGTAACCCGGTTGCTTCGAAAGACCCTTGTTGGTCTAGCTTCCACCTTAATGGTGGCGGGGGTGGCTCCAGTATAACCGGT
The DNA here is from genome assembly GCA_009831015.1 of Picea engelmannii. Classification (NCBI taxonomy): domain Eukaryota; kingdom Viridiplantae; phylum Streptophyta; class Pinopsida; order Pinales; family Pinaceae; genus Picea; species Picea engelmannii. Next base: position 23,921 of record ML817936.1, read on the forward strand.
GGTAGGCCCAGAAGGCTTCGTGACCGGCGGAGCTCTTAATCCTCCACTGTGTGAGAAGATATACGACATTCTAAGGTATTCTACATGATCAAATAGTAACACACACTAAAAAGAATCCCCTAAGAGATAAATCAAGCAAACACTAAACTAGTTGGAAGAACAGTTACAACAAACAACACTAGAGCAACTTACCGGTGCAAGTGAAACTCGAAAATGGAAGCACCCTCTGGGTATACTCTGCAAAGAGTGGCCCGATGTCTGTCCTAGGTACCACGGTATACCCCCACAGTCACCTGTGTATGTCCCTAGAAAAGATTGGCAACTAGTTTTCCAGCACGCGAACAGTCACCAGGCGGGTACAGTCGATAGTCGGGTAGACCACAATGAGCAGGGTATCAAGCCTGAAACCTGTCAAGGGTATCGATAGAAAATGGTCTGGAAGACAACTGAGGACCTCAAATGGATTCAAGACCCACGAAGACCCGTGGCAAATGAAAACGACGAAATCCCTCAACAAATCCTCGATATGTGTTCTCCACTACGCTCGGTCCGGCTTTGGAGGGGTTATCTCCGCTACCTTTCCTTACGCGACCTCGTGTTTATCCCCTGTGTTAGAGGGGGGTCCCAGATAAATTTTAGGTAACTGGACTTCTACGCTCCCTATGACAGACTCCAATGTTTGTTTTGAGTGGCCTTGGAGAATTTACTCTCCAACCTATTCCAAGGCCCTAGTCCTGAGCTAGGGTATGAACCCTACAAACAAAAGAGTCTAATAGATTTTAAATTAGCGTTACTTTTATGGGCTTTTTTACGTCACAAGGTATGAAAGTGAAACTGATGGTGTGTAAAGACTCAAAGCAAAATGAATAAGAAATGCTTGGAAACAAAAACTTTTACAAAAAATGCAAAAACCAGCAACTTTTCACTAAGAAATACTTCTTTTCTTTTCAACTTTTCTAAGATTTCATGCAGCAAACATAAAGGAATTTCGCTCAATCGACGAGCTACTTATGCTCCTAAATGATCTGAAAAAACTTTTGAAAAAAGACTTCTTCCTAGCTATTGATGCAGCGACACAATCTTCAAATAAAGAAGCAAATGAACAAGAGAATTTTTTTATTTATTTAAGTGCTAAATGAAGCAACAAAGGGAAAATGCCGACAAGCACAAAACCAAGGAAACAAACTAAAATTTTGGCTTAAAGTGCAGATCGCAAAGAACCAGAGCAAAGACGCATAGTGGCAATCAAGAAAGCACCGACTCTTACGCTTGTCTAAAAACCATAAAACAAAATCCTTCTTTTTTCTTTTTCTTTTTAATCAACAATCAACTAAGAAAAAACCAGGCTAAGGATGAGAGGCCCTAACCTAATGACTGTGCAGCCCTAGAATCAAACCCCTGAGAGGCACACTTCTCACCACAGGAGGGGATGACTGCCCCACCCAGGCTGAAAAGCAACCAATCAAGCCCGCGACTGTCACTGAAACAGCATGCGTGCAAACGCATGCTGAACTATAACATCACGCGGGTACCCATGGGAAGAACTTGCACAGGCCGCAGGTCTGTATAAATGCTAAGACAAAACAAAACACAGGCAACCCAGACCTAAAAAGGCCTCTGGTATTGACAACCAGGGTCTCTTAAAGGCTTGGATGCTTCTTCTTAACACAACTAAACAGACTGAGAGAAGACTGTAAACCAGCAAGACCCAGACAGGATCCAGAAAGCCCCCTGAGAATGTAAAATTCTGACAGGGAAGAGGAGACTGCCTCTTAATCTCTTTGATCCCTACACGCTACTGAAACCACTACAACAGGCGTTCAAACGCGGGCTGTAGAATGTTAGGGTGCGGGTTACACGCGTGCAGGCCTTCTGCAAGCCGCGTGTACCTATGTGTGTCCTGATAATAAATGTCAAGCACAATCAAGGAAAAACCGGTATAAAGAACCAGGTTCCCTGCTAGCTCTGACCTAATAGAAAACAGACAAATAAAGAAACAAAGAATATGATCCTTTAAACTAGCCAAAAACCTCCACCAAATTTGGAAACCCTAAGAGTATCACTCCCCAGTGGAGTCGCCAATTCTGTTGTTGGGAAATAATACCCTACGGACTAGAAAGCTAGGGTTAGACTTGCATGCAGATCATGGCCCTTAAGAAATCCCTTTTAACCTACCACCCCAAAACCTAAAACCCTTTTTCACATACAAACATGGAAAGAACCTACTAACCTTTTTACTGATGTTTGGTGTAGATCCTCCGTTGAGCTTTGTCCGCTTGCTTGCGCTGCTCCTTCCAAAGACAGTCCTGCAATCAAGACAAAACACTACACATGCATGCTATTTTTCTACCAGAGGGTTAGAGATTAAGCATAAATCGAATAAAACTTATAAAACTCATGCATTGGGACGGGAAAAGTATTCTTTTATTAATCTCAAGATGAATCAACTTACAATAATAACAGAGACCGGCCACCGTTCCTCGATCCTGATCCTGGGCTCCTCCTCTTCTTTGTCCTCCAACTCCTTTGCTTGAATTCTTCTTAAGCTTGAGGAAAGGCTAAAGGGTTGGGACAAATGGATTCGGCAATTGGACAGAGTTTCTTTGCTATGATTCCCCCCCCCCCAAATAGTACCCCTACCCCTTCTTTTATAGGCTAGAAGGAGCTAGGGTTTTGGATGAACTCTCGGCCATGCATGGCCGGGAGTTTCAGTTAACTGACCCATAGCTTTTTGTCCCGTCGGAAACTTTCCTATTTTTGTGCTTTCTTAGGTAAATGCGGGCTGTAGTAGGCCAGCCAGCGTTCCAACGTGTGCAGTAGTAGGCATGCCAACGTTCCAACGTGTGCAGTAGTGGTTTAGGGCGCGTGTCACTTGTTTTAAGAGGATTTTTAAGAGTTTATTCAACATGGCTTTGGCAAGGAAGGGATATGAGTTGGCCTGATGTCAGGTAAGCATGTGTGGTGCAATTTAGGGTTATAACAATGACATTTGTAATCTTTTCATCGCCCCTCTATACTCTATTATTTTTTGTTTTCTAGGAGATATAATTTTCTTTGAAGCTAGGACTAGGATGAAGGGGATAGTTGACTAGTTGCTATGTAAATACTATTCATATATTAGGGTGCATGGCACCACTAGAACCCCACACCTTTTACCCTACTTTCTCCTAGATTGTCTGTTGATGAGAGATATTTCTTACCAAACCATGGGGCCGGGCATCACCTCACTACTCCTAATTAGCAGCAAAAATCTTTGGCCTATTTTCCCAATCCACATAGGGAATTACACCATTTCCAATGACCCTCATGCAATAAAGGAGGCAGAAACCCTACAAGAGCTACACCTATTCCTAGGAGATCCTAAAGGCCATGAACCACATGAGCTTGCAGTCAGCCATGTCAGATTTGTTGGCTTCACCCACTCTAACATCCATGTAGTTGATTTTGAAGAAGATAGATTTAAAGGAGTACTATGGTATGAACAATCCCTACATAAGTTACCCAATGATGTTGCCAGGTAGGAAATTGAATGTGAACAAGAGGAAATGAAGAGAGTGACAATTGACCAGTTCCATAGATTGCTCCAATAGGAACAAGTTGACAACAACGTTATAGAGCAAGAAAAAACCAGAAAAGAGGAAAAGTTGTAACAAAAGAGACTTCAAGATGAGGAGGAATATCAAAGAAGGCAAGTCGAGGAGGAAAGAATCAGAAAATAAAATGAACTTAAGGGAGAATAGGATGCAATTCAAATGAAGAAGGATAATGAATCAAGGCAAAGAAATTGGTTGATGAGGCAGAGGCCAAGAGATTGACCAATGAAGTCAAAGCTAAACATGTAGTTGAAGAAGTTGAGGCTAAGAAAAAGGAAGATGAGTTGTTGAAACAACATCAGTTGCAGGATTTGATTTAGACCCAAAGCACTCCATAAACACCCAATTTGGGTATTGTGAACATGTCACCTCAAGACTACACTCCTCTCAATGTTATTCCAAGGGATTATTATTTTTCTTCTCAAGCCTTTAATTTTGAGGGCACTGTGGTGGACATTGGAGATTGTCGGCGCATGTAGTTTTAAGACCCTAGGTTCGAGTTATCTTGACAAAAAAAACCCTTCAAACACCATCCCTTTCGGCATAACCTGCATGAAAATTAAGTCTCATCCGAGGAATCTATTGGGGATGTAGGAATCGAGTTTCTGCAGTAGTGAAGGAATGGGAGGTCATTGTCTTATATATTCTTACCTATATGTTATGTGTGCGTTAGTATGTATTTTATCTCCTTAGGTTACTTAGTGAATTCAGTTATGTATTACCATTATACTTCATATTGCAACATAAAAAAAGTATTGTAACATCCATAACTATTGCACTGCTATCATGTAAGGAATATATGTAATCTAACATGCATATAGAGAATATCCTTGATCTATCGCATAAAAGAAAAGTAAACACAGTAGTTAACGTGGCTCACCCAACTTTTGGGCTATGTCCACAATGATTGGCTTCTTTATTATTCTTTTTGCAATTTCCTCAGGCTTGTGCATTGCAGTTAAAAAAGATACATCATGCTATATTTTACTTCATCTAGCCTAGCCACTATGTAGTGAAAGCCTCTCTCTCTTTGCAATGTCTCCTTAACATTCATATATAGACTCTTTCCTTCTCTTCCTATTCTCTCACTTAGAAAAAACAACATAACAACTGAATCAGAGAGAACTAAAAGAGACGAACCCCTATTCTCCAAACACATTACATATTTATACATGAATTCTAGGGCTTAAAACCCTACTTTACTCACTCCAAAACCCTAATACAATTCATGACAACACAAGTTGACTCATTGATTGGGCTTGCTTTTCCTTCTTTTCCTTCTACATGTTGGTTTTTCACTCTGACTGATGTTCTTCCGTTTCACCCACTTTCTTCTCTTTCTTTATTCTCTACTTTATTCCTTCTACTTTATCCTTCTGTTGTGTATGTTCTTACTGTGCACTGTACACATGAATGTGCCTCAACTGTGCACTCTTCTCCTACCTTGTCTTCCTTCTTCTCCTTCCACTTCACACATATTCCATACTTAGGATTTTCATGAATACGATTTCCACACTTCCTGACCAACATATCCCCAACACTCACCTGTGGCTCATCCCGAGCCACTTAGTCCTGTTGCGCACTCCTCCATGATTGGATGAACTTTTAGGAGGAATCCTTAAATGTCGCAACTTCCTTTATTATTGTTGCATCTGTTTCCACAATTTCTTCTACACTCTATGCAGTCAGGGACATATGCTTTTCTTTTGTTTCATACACTGCTTTCTTCACCTTTCCTTGCACGGTTTCTAGTTCTCCTATCACCTTGAGTGCTTCTTCTTGCAGAAATCCTAAGCATTGTTGAAGGATCTTTTGTTGATCCCACATATTTTCAAATTCCACGTATGAATGCCTCTGTGCCAAAATGGTTGCCATTCGTTCAGTCAGTGGAAGGGTGTTTATGTTGTCTGAATGTTTCTTCACCTTTTCCTAGGAATCTCTTAATTTTGCTTCCACAACCTTCATTTTTGGAACCTCTATCAAGTCTATCCAAATTTGCGCACTTTCCTCACAGAGTTTTGTGCATTCTTCCTCCAAATTCTTGATGTTTTCTACGACTAGCAGCGTCATTCTCTCTCTCTTATCTCTCTTTCCTCTAGTGGTGTTCATGATGTACTTCACAATTGTAGGTCCTCAATCCTTATGTCAAATCCTTTGATGACTTCACCAATTTTCAAAATCTTCTCTTCCATAGTAACTTCTACTACTATCGAAACTTCTGGAATTTCCTTCTACAAATTTTGGACGACCACTTGTATCATCTAAGCCATTATCTCGACGTCGTCCTTATATTTTAAATATTTCTTGGCGCTTTCCTCATGTTAATTGTTTTCCTTCATCACTCCTTCCACTTTCTCTTCAATTTCTCTCTTTTGTTGTAGATTAGTTGCATATTCTTGTTTCAATTGAGCCCTTTCATCCATCACTTTTGTCATTTCTCGGTTTGCTTCATTCGCAAGAGTCGAATTTCATGCAAAATAGCTACTTGCAAGCTCTATAGTATGTGTATATGCATCCATGACACCAATATGTTCAGGTGGCTCAGTTTATTCATCTATGCTTGTAGTTTGGGTGTTGGGAAATTGACTATCTATCTTGATTCGTAGTGTTTTGTACCCAACTGCTAGCTCAGTTAGAGATAGATTGGTAGTTTTTTCTTCCCCAACCATACTTGTGGATGATCCTTCCCCTGATCTGCACTATGGTGTTATTCTGGCTTCTTCCAAGAGCTAGTGCACTTTTTTTAACTGTGCCTATACTTTTTGATGTAGTTCTACTTGTTTCTTTGTTGCTTCCTTAATGGCCTCCTTTGTGGAATCCCTTACTTGGTAGTTGATTTGGTCCATGTCATCATTGGTCAGATTATAGACTAGGGGTACCTTGTGCGCTTTTATATTCTTGCATGCACCTCCTTTTGGATCCTTCCCCTTATCTTTTTGTTTTACTCCTGTTGTGGGGACTCTGTACTATGCTTCTCCTACTGACAGTGCAGGCATATCCCCCACGCCATTATGTTTCCCATTTACATGTCCTTCTTCTATTTATTCTTCATCCCAATCATGTTGTTCTTCCTCTTTCGGGTGACCCATTTATTCTCTTGCAGTTTTCCACTCATCTTCCCAATCGTTAGTGATCAATAATACATCCTCTTATGTTAATTTGCAGTTGGTAGGTATCCACTGGTGCGCAGGGTCCCTTTTTTCTTGAATATACATATGGTGCATCCCTTCTTTAAATCGTGCAATGTATCGGTAGGTTTCTATCATCTTAGCAATGTTGTGTGGTGTATGTTATATGATATACCTGATCACGTCAAATTATACACAAAATGTAACATTGTTGTCTACTTGTCTCCTTTTGTTTGGTGTATACCATAAATTGGCATACTGTGCGGCTACATTCCCTCTTTCGGTTTTTCTCAAAGGTTGTTAATAACCTGGTTACTACCATCCTACTAGTGAAATAAAAATAAGAATCCAGGCATAATGAAACTCTCTACCTTTCTCCTAGACCTCTACATAGTCAATCAAAATTGATTCACCAAGAATGTGGCCCAATTCATCTGGACCCCTCTGAGCATTTTTTTGTGGCTGAGATTACTGCGGCCAGTACTTCATCCTTACAACACTTCCTCAACAATTTGCAGGCCAACACATACTTTTAAAAATGGACACCTTATTTGTTGATGTTCATGACATCCAACCCCCCTTTTCCCCTAAAAGTGTGAAACGTCTCCTTCATAGCTTCTGATTGGGATTTTTCCCTTGATTTTTTGTTGAACAATGTAGCCGGGTCCTCTCCTACTTTTGGTAACCCTGTGATCCACACAATTAATTCAGTATCAATAGATATCAGTGGGGCATGCCACAATGTTCCTCCATGGATGAAACTAAGTAGCAACTTGACACGAGCGTTGATTTCTAGGCTACACCCAAAGTGAGGAATTTCCAATAGGTATAGTATCCATGAATTCTCAAATCTTGTTGCCGACATATCTGTTTTGAGAAATATTTCTCTTGTTCCTGGTACACTCTTGGCGAACAAATAATTTTCCCTTGACAGTTGAGGAAACTTCTTCTCATCCGTGATATCATGGTCTACGATCTTCAGGGAGGAAATATTTCCTAGCATGTCCCCTTCAATACTCACACTAGGTGGGATTGGTGGTGTAACGAGTGGGTATTTTCCATCTGTAGGTATTTTTACTTGAGGCACATTATCTTTTCGCAGTGGTTTATATTCCTTGAGGAAATTTTCTTGTGAAACCGAAGCTCTAGGTGTTTCCTCGACCTCTGGTGCAACTAATGGTCATTTTGATTGCTTTTGTGCTGCTACTAATGGTGCTCCAACCTTCGATGGCGCCATTTTTGTAAAAACCTGTAAACCTTGACAACTATGACTATGTTTCTCCTTTGCGTCTCTTCTCCCGTTCTTGGTTTGGTCTCGCTTGCATGCAGATCACAGTAACAATAATTCACGCTTGGAAACCCTCAACTACATTTGTGACACCTTTCCATTTGTTCATGTCCCTTCACAAGTTAACTAACTTATCCAATTCACCAACAACGTTGATGAATGGTTAAATAAATGTTGTTTTATTACAAAAACTATCGATGGGTTTTTCCCTCGTACTACCAATCTATCGTGATTTCTGACAGATTTTACCATTTTTTATTATACGATGTCTTTATGACCCGTCATTACCACTTTGTAGCAGTCAATTTCACGCTTTAATGCTTTTAACGGTCTTTTCATTACTCCAGGACACAATTGTTCTTGCTTCCACGTTTGTTTACTTCGTGTTCTTTTGATTCTGTCTATTATTGTGTTAATTAGTGTAGTTCCATCTCGATAGCACGATGAGCATTCCTTCTTCACAATTTTTTATGCCTTTGTACTCTATAATATTTTTATTTTTCTTTATCTACTTTTTTATTTATTTTTCTTCCCTTTTCTATTTTTATATGTTTTTTTTGTTTTACCTCCCTAATATAGTACAGTTACTATGATACATGTGTTATGGTACAGTCCAACTTAGTGCACAGGCAATCAACCGTCTCTATAGAGTTTCATCCAACTCCCATTCACCATTCCTCCAAGGAATTTTCCATTCAATTTTTCCAACTACGTAGCACCTACCTCTGTGACATTTTGAATCACATAGGATCCCAAACAATGCATTCAAAACTTCCATGTATGTTGCATAAACTTATTGTCATAGAATAATACTATGTCTCCCAAATGGTTTTTTTTTTTAATGTGTCTATCATGACATGCCTTCTCTCTTTCCTTCTAAACTTGCTATTGGAAACATGCAACAAACCGATATTCCTTAAGTTGTACAAACTATGATAATATCTCCTCTACTGCACTTGAATCTGACAGGTTAGTTACACTGCAACACGCATGATACGTAGGATAAAATTCATGGGCATCACTGCTTCATGTCCATAGACCAACCTGAAAGGTGTCTATCATGTCAAATTTTTACTTGTAGTCATGTAGGGCCATAATAATGTAGGAAATATTGAGTCCCAATCATCTCTTCCTACATTTCATATCTTTGTCAAAGCATTCTCTAGAATTTTATTGAAATCTTCCACTGTCCCATTGGCCTGAGTATGATATGGGGTACTCTTCTGATGATGAATTTGAAAATCCTCAGTCAATGTTGCAATTTTTCTATTCAGGAAGTGTGTTCCTTGATCACTGAGTAATATACATAGACATTCAAATCATGCGACTACATTCTCAAATATAAATCATGCAAAAGTGTTTGCAGTGCATTCTATGACAAATGTTGCTTCTACCCATCCGGTCAAATACTTTGTCTCGATGATTACGTTCCTTTCCTGATATAGGTGGATATCGGTGGCCACCCACCTTTTCCAAATGGCTCAAAACAATTTTCTGGCAATTTTGGTAATTTACTATTTTTAGTAAGTTTTTGGGTCCAGAACTTCCAGAGCCATTTTGAGGCCCTAAACGACGTTTTTGGGGAAAACAGGGAGCAACATGGAAATTGCTTCGATGTTGCTCACACAAAAATTGTAGTCCTCGGATAGATATTTCTAACGAGGTATCAAACACCGCAAATAGAGATCATATGAAAAAGTTACGCCCCCAAGAAGTTGACATATCAACTATATCCATCGGGGCCTGCAAACCTTTTCGATTTTCATCTTCCGGGGTTAGTGTTAGCACTGAGAGTCACCCTCAGATTGCAGGAGGATAAGCCCAATACCCATCATATTTTTTGGTGGATGTTTGGTTTATATGAGTGGAGGTTAATGGACAAAACTCAATATATGAATGATGTTCAACACATAACTAGATGGGAAATGTACAGGGAAGTGAGGGCCACAACTAACTTCAGTCAGTGAATTGATTTTAAATGTGAACAGAGGGAAGACTTAGTGAGAAAGGTGGACAAGACTGTGATGGAAATCAGGCCTTCAAGTAGCTTGGAGAAGAAAAACTCAGACTCAAGATCACTCTTAAGCTCAAGTTTCAGACACTGAAATATGTCCAAACAACACAGTCAAAACAACACAATGATCAAACCTACATCACCATGCAACTACAAAAACTCGAATGGATTCTCCATGCCTGAGCCATTCAGTTTAAGAGGGAAAAAAATCACAAGGAAGATGACTAAAACTGGTCACAGTATCGCTGCAATCGAACCTACATTACAACAACATAACAACCCTCGACTGGATCCTCCATGCCTGAGTGTTTTAGTACAATTTTTTACAAAGAGATGAAAAGAGGCTGACTTTTATTAATATGAAAGTCTCAAATCTGATACATAACCAGAGAACAATTCTAACATCAAAAACATTACAAAATAGGGATCTCTGCTCAACCAGTTGATGACCTTAACAAAATGTAAAAACTATCTACTTATACTCATAACAATCCCTGACTATCAGGAGTGTGATCTGATCACTACAATCAAAGCTTTGTATTGGTGACTTCTTCTGTCAGAATAAATGTGCATCCCTCTATCAGACGCGAGATCAGATCAACATCGGTCTGCAGCAAAATCTACTCACAGGGGTACCACGGGCTGACGGTTCAGTGCCCATGGTCAGGCCTTCCATGCCTTCCATTTATGGGGTGAGCCGATGTTTCAACCACCAAACATACCTTCCATTAATTTCTTTTCCTTGGAGATTGAATGAGACTTAATGCTCAGGGGCACGCCCACTTGCTGCGCTTGGATAGGATGCCATATAAACATGAAATTGCGGGGTCTCTCAGAGGTGGTTTGGGTTCAGACTACTTTTGGGCCTGCAATCCATCATATTTCACCACATAGTATTTTTTCCATACCATGGTTTCCAATGCTTGACCACTCAAGAAACATATCGCTCGAGAATGTTGTGTCCCCGCAATAGACTGTGGTCGCCAATCTGGTCACGATCTTATATCTGGGTGCATGGGGTAGATTTGGCTTCACCTCCAAGATTACTCGCCCACCAACTTTAGGATCTGACAAAAGTGTGCTTTGGGGTGGGGAGATACTTTTGGCACTAAACAATAACACCTCCCAGAGGATGATCTGATGTGGAGGCCAGATGTCACCATGTTGATGTGTCACAGATGGAGAGGTAACATGTGTCACTTGAAATAAGGTTGGAGGTGTGTCTGAGAATAATTGAAAAGAGTGCCACATGTCAAAACCATAAGGGTTTCACCTGTCTATGATGATAGCCGACATGCATTTGGCTCTCCAAGGCTCGGGGGATAGCTCTTGTTTACCTACTGTGATTTTACCCGAATCTATGGATCTGGCAAAATGTGGCTCTTTGAATTGGACGACCGAGATCAATTTCGGGTCTCCGGACTCCGGGAAAATCAAATCTCAAACTTATATTTCCTTCTTCATTTTCACCCGGAGCTATGGATCTGATGACACGTGGCTATTACTTATCAACAACTCAGATTCACTTCAGGCCTTCGACCACTTCGGCACTTCGGGCACTTTAGGCCTTCGAGACCTTGGGGAGGCACTGCCGCTAAGATCAACAACTCCCTGTTGATTTTGAGATCAATGGTCCATGATTTCTTTCGGGAGTTTGGGCTTCGGCTCTTCGGAATTTTTATGCACTTCTCACGTTGAAACTCCCGAAGCTCATTTCTCTGAATACTTGAATCATATGCCACCTGTCCCCCTCGATATCAACGGCTCATGCTCACTTGATTTGAGTCCATATCAGACCGCTCTAAGTGTTGTGCTTGTGCTTACAACTGTGGTTTCTGTGAACAATTACTTGGATGACTGACTTAAGGCGCAGGAAAACAAAATGATCAGTGATAGAGGTAAAAGAGAGAAGTGATTGATCCTAGAGAGAAAATGTTGATCAAACGAACGAAGGAAGACAGAAGAAAAACTGCAAGCCAAGAGGAAAAAATTACAATAAGGTCTGCAAAAGGAGGAGAGACAAGCAAAAATATAGACTTAGGTAGAAACCACAAACCCCTAAGGCTTTGACAAGATTATGTGATAACATTTGGCTCCACAGGGGATGGCATGCTCCCTGTGAGCTTCCAAGAACATGCATCTCCAGTGCCTTTCTTTGGTTTATGGAGTCTCCTATTAAAAACAAAACAAAACAAACATAAAACAAGAACGATATTTACAATGGTGGGACAACGACTGCGGCTTTTAAACAAAAAACCTTTATAGGAAATTCACATTTACTAGGCCACCAATAACTTCATCACCTTTTGAATCCTGCAACCTGTAAGTATTATTTGAAAATGCCTCAGAAATCTTGAAGGGTCCGATCCAAAGGGCTTCAATTTTACCATTCTTGCCCTTGTCCTGTTTGGGTGCATCACATTTGAGTAGTAGATCTCCCAGCTGGAAATCCTCTTTTCTCTCCTTCCTGTCAAAGGCTTGCTTGATCTTCTGTTGACGTTCATGCACTTTTTCCAATAGCTACTCCCTAGCCTGCTACACTTCGACCAACTAATGCATCCTCTTGATCATGTCATCAGGCTCTTCTTGGAAGTCTTGGAAGAAATTTTCCATCGGTAAGGCGAGCTGAGAAGGAAAAACTACTTTAGTTCCATATAAAATATGGAAAGGGGAGATGCCCAGGGACCTCTTTGTTGTCACCTTTCCAGCCCATAGAGTAAAATTGAGCTTTGAATCCAATGCTTTCTTGTTGTATTCTAACATTTTTTTGATGATCTTTATCAGGATTTTGTTAGAGGACTCTGCTAATCCATTGCCTTGTGGATAGTAAGTGGTAGAGTGGATCAATGAAATTATGAACTTCTCACAAAACTTGATCAGTGGTTCAGCCTTGAAAGATGCAGCATTATCGATGATGATTATGTTCGGACAACCAAAAATTACTATAATATCCTCTAGGAAACCAATGATCACTTTATGATAAGTACTCCTTGTGGGGATAGCTTCTATCCACTTGGTAAAATAATTTGTGGCAGTCAGGATCCATCTGTGTTAACCACTTGATGCAGGATGAATTTCCCCAATGAAGTATATGCCCCATTGCTGGAAGGGCCCTGAAGAAACCAAAGGCTTCAAAGGCATGGACTTCATCTGCTGCTACCCAACAAATTTTTGACATTTAATACAAGCTCTAATTTTTGCATAGACATCAGTGAACAGAGTAGGCCAAAAATACCAAGCCCTGAGAATTTTGTAGGCCATGGTTCTCCAGAAGTGATGTCCCCCACATAGGATATCATGAAAATCAAACATAATATTTTGGGCCTCTAGTGGGTCTAAACATATCAAAAGAATTCCTAGAGGGTCTTTCCAATACAAAACCTGCTCAATAAGGAAATATTTAATTGCTTTGATCTTAAAATCTCTTGCCTTGATTTTTCCCATACCATTTGGAGGTCGCAACTCCTGCAGAAAAAATATAATGCCTTTGTACTAGGTGCACTCTGCCAATGGAGGGTTGACTTGTGGGCCTGTACGAGACAACTCAGCCTGAGAATTTTGTGAGCAGGTGCTACTAAAATTAACCCCCAAAGCTTCGTAATTATATTCAACTAGTAGCTTGGCTAAACCTTGGCCTTTAACCAATTTGGTGGGCTCTATTTCCAAATCTAATTCAAGGAGATGGGAAATCCACTTGCTCCTCCTTCCATGTATGTTGGGGTGAATGAGAATGTCCTTCATAGAAGATGAAGGAACATATGCAATAACCTTTGAGTGCAACACATAGACTCTGAAAGATTTGAGAGCCTTTACCAAAGCGTAGGCCTACTTCTCCATGATGTCATATTTTACCTCAGTGTCCCTTATTGCCTGGTTGAAAAAGGAAATGGGTAACAAAGAGATATAAAAGGCAGAACTTGGATTCCATCTTATTTCACCATGGTTTGATTAAGTTACTGTTAGTTCATCAATTGAAAACGCTTGGTGAAGATTGGGACAGTTTCGTAACACATAATGGTTTCATTACACTAAACCCTCTAGAGACTCCTATAATGGATAAGTTGATGATAGAGAAGCCTCTTATTCCCTCCAGTGATAGGCCATATTTCTTGTGTGAAAACCCTTGTGAAAGGGCTACACCCGATCAGTCTGTGTGTGAGCAACAAGATGTCAGCTCCAAACTTATTAAACTTCCTGAGAGTGAACAAGTTGTCTGCCCTAATCTTAAATTAATATCCACCAGTGGAAACCCTTCCAAACAGTCAAAGAAAAATCAAGATGTGCTAGGCTTTCATAACAATAGGGCTTGGCTACTTATTTCAACAAGCCTGTGGAATAGATCAAAAGCTCATGTGAGCTCGATCGAATCGATCGAGGTCCATGAGAACTCTGACTCTGAGATTGAAAAATTCCTGGCAGAGGAAGATCCAAATTTTTCTAAATCGGATCCCAGTCAAACATTTGATTATGTGAATAACCTCCCACCATGCCTAAAATAAAACCAGGAATTTACAGGAATTAAACTAGGTCAAAGGCCGACAATGGACAGTGGTAGTGTTTTAACACACAGTCACGCGCTTCCTCAACCGATTGCCCCTGTTGTACATTGTGAATTTTGTTTACATCGGATATGTCAGTATTACACAGACATCCCCATCCTTCAAGAAAATATCAAGGCTCTTATAGCACAAAGACAAGGAAAACGTTTGAAAAGGACAAGCAATATCATAATTAAAAACGTTGACAGTGTCAAGGTTGCGATCAACTCTGAGATATTGTAATTCAATTTTTGTTATCAGTTGAATGGTAAGATTGTTTTTTTTATCTTAGTTGTATTTTTATTGTTATTTTTCTAATTAATATAGATTAATTTAGATTTATGTTGCTAATAATAACACTGGCTACAGAATCGTCAGATTCTGTAGCCAAGTCAATTCTCATATAAAATTTGGAAAATGTTAGTTAAATAAATATCTAATTTGCTCATTTCGTTTTTCTTTCAGGATAGGATGTATCTTGTGGTGATATCATAAGATGGAGCATGTTGGACTTAGTTAATTAGCCATCTCTTTTGTCTTATTTTGTAAATCAAAACAAAACTTTCATAATTTTGAAGAGATAAATTGATATTGAGTGGTTTTTAGACCCTCTATCTTTGTAACTTTTAGATCGTTTTGACATCTGATCCTATCTTAGAAGATATGATGTTTATCTTATATGAACTCTTTAAATACTCCGTATTATGGTAATGGAAATGATCTTGGCTGAGAACAATAGATGGACGAGTGATTCCAAAACTTAATGAAACAACATTTATGCATATTGGCTTTAGCCTTTTGTTTATAATGTTTTCATTTATGTTTTGTTAATCCTGCTACATGTATAGGTCTGATATATTTAGATTAAATGATTTGTGATGTGAAAGATGTTATATTATAAATACCATGTATAATTTTCTTCTCAAAATATAAATGTTCTGATGATATCTTCAATTAAATTGATAGGATTTATCTTTGAGTTTTAATCGGATGATGAAATACATAGATTAGCTTCAGATTTATCTTACTGTAATCATGTGCAATTATGAGATCACAGGTTTATGTTTGTGTTCCCTCTTCTGTCATTGAAACCCAAGATGCTAATACAGGTTTTAAATTTATTTAGAATAGTCACAAGGTTCCTTGCAGATTTCTCTCTTGGACAAGGCCGTTGGATGTTCTCCTAATCAAAATCTGGATCAGGGGGCAAAAATTTTCTCAATTTTCAAAGTGTTCGGAATGCGATGAAAATGGTGCCATTGCGTCCGTCTTGTCTTCTTGATTCCGACGGTATATTTACTTTCTCAAATGGAGTCCGTATGGAGAAGATATCGCAATCTGTTCGCCGAGCCAAACAAGCAAAAAAATTGATGCTGACTGTACCTATCCGTACAGTCCGTACATGACACGCGTCAAGTCCATACAGTCCGTACAGGACACGTGGCAGGACCGTATAGCATACGTGGTCGGTCCGTACAGGACACGTGGCGGCTCCATGGAGTGACACGTGTCAGGCATTTTTAGACTTTTGGGCGTACGGTTGACCAATTTGGAGGTGACACGTGTCACCACTGGAAGGGTGACACGTGGCACGGGTGACGTCGTCGGCTGACGTGGCAGGCTGATGCAGCAGGTGACTGGACTGTACGGTGCTGACATGGTAGGTGGATGACGTGGCACGTTTTTATTGGTTGATGTTGGCGAATGGCATGATGACACGTGTCTGAGTGTTGGCGAATAATATGAGGACACGTGGCCCAATCCATTGGCGCCACGTGTCCCCCTCATTTTTGTTCATTTGGTTTTTTAATCAAAATTGAGTGGAGCCAACCGGATTCGAACCGGTGACCTCTATATCCGCCCAAGTTTTCATGCACCTCCGCTAACCATTATACCACGGTTTGTTCCTTGATAGCATTACGGGAAACATTATATATATTGTTGAAGTGTTGTATATCGGGCGGGGGGTCGGGTCGGGGCTTAGCCCCGACCCACGGTTACATTACGTTTTCATATGACCCAACTTTTATATAATGGTCTGACCGTTGGCGTATTGCATTGCATTGCATTGCAATTGCAATATATTACATTGTAATATATTTTATATATAACCCATGTGTTAATACATTTGCGTGCGGTTTCAATTGTAAAACCCAATGGTTATGTTGGTTGCATACGACTGTTATGTGCATGGTTTGGTTAAAAACCGTGTTTTATCCTATGTGTGGGCGCGTTTTGTATATGGTTACACGGTTTTAAAATGGGTTAACCACTTTCTACATTTGCCCGAGGTTTTATGAGCCATATGCCCGAGAGCTAGGTGACTGGGGGCTGGAGGTGCCCTAACCGTCCTACAGTTTGGACCATCTTTCGGAACCTCTCGGTGCTGTGTTTAAACGCACGTTTTGGAGTGTGTTCTAGGTTCATGCACACAGAGGTGCGTTTTGTAGAGCCAGTTCCAGCAAAGCTTGAAGGAGGAAAATGGAGGAGGCCTAACTTCTTCATCGTTTGGCCGATTGAGGTGCCGTAAAAGCCCAGCTAGGGGTTTTTGGATGTACTAGATCCATTGGTGCCGTTTTCACATCCATTTGAAGACTTATTCTACAAATTTTTCACCATTGAAGTTTCAGCAAGCTCCAGGGAGCTTGAATCCCTCATTGATCGAGGACTTGGTTTGGTGAGCCTATGTTTGTTTTATGTGATTGAATAATCATTTTTGGCTAATTGATATGCTCTGAACACATTGGGACAGGTTTCAGAGGCTGTTGAGGACTTTTACAGGTGTTTTTTCCAAATATAATCTCAGGGAAGCTTATGGCCACATGTAGAAGAGGTCATGCCCGGATGAGCCACGATCCGTTTTCAGAGTTCTATTAGTCATTTTTGGGGTTTTTATGCGTTCTGATCTCAATGGTACAGTCTGTTTTTCCATTGGAGTTGAGCAGCAGCTTGTAAAAGAAATTTTGACAAATTAATCCCAGAGAGCCAAGTCCATTATGGAGGCTCAAGGAGATGTAGCCCGGAGGGGGGTGAACTCCTTTATCATGTTG
>ML817936.1:43576-72334 GCA_009831015.1 Picea engelmannii
TGCGACAGTTTGTTTGAAGAACAAAATATTTTGTTGGCATCATTTTCAATCTTGTATGATTTGTTTTCAAGATTGATGGTTTTCTTGGCTTGTGACAAGATGTCGCAGGAAGTTTTTGCAGCCATTGGAGAGTTGATTTTTTTGACGCCAAAGAGTTCGAAAGAGGGACTTGATTCTCAGTAGGAAGGTTGGCAGTCTTCCAAGCACAGAGAAAGCAGTGGGTCAGCACAGAGAGCAGTGGTTGAAGGACATAGTCAGTTGCAGTGCATGGCATGTCAAAATATTCAGGTGATTGTCGAGAATATTTTGATATAACTTGCAAGCAGACAGATAAGATTTTGTGGGTCCAAAAGCCTTTCAGTGGGAAGGTGTGATCAAAATCTGGATCAGGGGGCAAAATTTTGCTCAATTTTCAAAGTGTTCAAAATGCGATGAAAATAGTTCCATTGCATCCGTCTCGTCTTCCTGATTCCGACGGTATATTTACTTTCTCAAATGGAGTCTGTATGGAGAAGATATCGCAATCTGTTCGCCGAGCCAAACAGGGAAAAATTTTGATGCTGACTGTACCTGTCCGTACAGTCCGTACAGGACACGTGGTAGAACCGTACAGTCCGTATAGGACACGTGGTAGAACCGTACAGCATATGTGGCCAGTCCATACAAGACACATGGCGGCTCCAAGGAGTGACACGTGTCAGGCATTTTTGGACTTTTGGGCATACGGTTAACCAATTTGGAGGTGACACGTGTCACCACTGGAAGGGTGACACGTGGCACGGGTGACATCATCGGCTGACGTGGCAGGTTGACACAGTAGGTGAATGGACCGTACGACACTGACATGGCAGGTGGATGACGTGGCACGTTTTTATTGGTTGATGTTGGCGAATGGCATGATGACACGTGTCCGGGTGTTGGCGAATAATATGAGGACACGTGGCCCAATCCATGGGCGCCATGTGTCCCCCTCATTTTTGTTCATTTGGTTTTTTTATCAAAATTGAGTGGAGCCAACCGGATTTGAACCGGTGACCTCTATATCCGCCCAAGTTTTCATGCACCTCTGCTAACCATTATACCATGGTTTGTTCCTTGTTAGCATTACGGGAAACATTATATATATTGTTGAAGTGTTGTATATCGGGCGGGGGGTCGGGTCAGGGCTTAGCCCCGACCCATGGTTACATTACATTTTCATATGACCCAACTTTTATATAATGGTCCGACCGTTGGCGTATTTAATTGCAATTGCAATATATTACATTGTAATATATTTTATATATAACCCATGTGTTAATACATTTGCGCGCGGTTTCAATTGTAAAGCCCAACGGTTATGTTGGTTGCATACAACCGTTATGTGCACGGTTTGGTTAAAACCCGTGGTTTATCCTATGTGTGGGCGCGTTTTGTATATGGTTACATGGTTTTAAAACGGGTTAACCACTTTCTACATTTGCCCGAGGTTTTATGAGCCATATGCCCGAGAGCTAGGCGGTTGGGGGCTGGAGGCACCCTAACCGTCCTACAGTTTGGACCATTTTTTGGAACCGCTCGGTGCTGGGTTTAAACACGCGTTTTGGAGCGTGTTCCAGGTTCATGCACACAGAGGTGCGTTTTGTAGAGCCAGTTCCAGCAAAGCTTGAAGGAGGAAAATGGAGGAGGCCTAACTTCTTCATCGTTTGGCCGATTGAGGTGCCGTAAAAGCCCAGCTAGGGGTTTTTGGACGTCCTGGATCCATTGGTGCCATTTTCACAGCCATTTGAAGACTTTGTCTGCAAATTTTTCACCATTGAAGTTTCAGCAAGCTCCAGGGAGCTTGAAGCCCTCATTGATCGAGGACTTGGTTTGGTGAGCCTATGTTTTTTTTCTGTGATTGAATAATCATTTTTGGCTAATTGATATGCTCTGAACACATTGGGATAGGTTTCAGAGGCTGTTGAGGAATTTTATAGGTGTTTTTACCAAAGAGAAGATCAGGGAAGCTTATGGCCACATGTAGAAGAGGTCATGCCCGGATGAGCCATGATCCATTTTCAGAGTTCTATTAGTCATTTTTGGGGTTTTTATGCATTCTGATCTCAATGGTACAGTCTATTTTTCCATTGGAGTTGAGAAGTAGCTTGTAAAAGAACTTTTGACAAATTAATCCCAGAGAGCCAAGTCCATTATGGAGGCTCAAGGAGATGTAGCCCAGAGGGGGGTGAACTCCTTTATCATGTTGTGATTGTTCTGAGTTTGATGGTTTGTTTGCTGCAAGTTGTGTTGCTGTGTATTTATTGCAAGTACATATTTAACCATCTAAAAGAACATTTCCTCATACATAAACATTTAAAGGAAGAAGCATGAACTTAACACATAAGTTTTATCTTGCATATTTATACACATGAAGCAAGGTCCTGTAAAGTTTATTTTAATGAAGTAGGGGTGCTTGCATAGCATAACAAGTCAGCCTTCTATTTTCAGATCATCTCCACTCATGCAAATGCTTGGATACACCTCACTAACTTACTAACAGGTTAGCTCCTCTATATTTTTATGTCATTTACATATTAGTGAAACTAGAACATATGGTTTAGCTTTCGACTACCTGCACATTTTCATTTCTTAGTTTATTTAAATCCATATTAGTTTAGATTTATAAAGGGAAAACAAAAAATATTTGTATATGCTTTGTTTATCTGCTTCCTATAAGCAATCATTTTTCACATTGATTTTCGTAAGCTTCGATTAAAACTTGCAGTTTGTAAATCATGTACATAAGTAATATTTGTACATAAGTAAATCTCCTGAAGTCTTAGTCATGGAACTCTCCGACTTAAAGATGAACCCAAAGGAGAAAGTAAAAGATTTTAACCAAAGGTTCCTCACATTAAAAAACTGAATCCCCACTGATTCAATGCCCGCAGAAAGCCTTATTGTGGCATATTACACTAAAGATCTACACAATAATATAGCAATTTGGGTTAAAAGGTCTAAGAATTCTATGTTATTGGAAGCCTTCAAGGAGGCAACCAAATCAAAAACGATATTTTGAGCTTGAAAGATAATCTTAGTAATGAGGCAGAGATAACCCCCTCTTCTAAGAAGAAAATAGAAATTCTTACTAGGCCTCCCCAAACCAAAAACCAATCAGAAACTTCAGACTTAGAAAGTTTGCAAAAGGTGGTCCAAAAACTATCGAATCAAGTCGTAGACTTGAGGATATCGGGTGAAGAAGCATCCTCGAGAAAAGGAAGTTATAAAACTCCTTTCAGAAAACCATTTCCCTCCAACCAGTTGAATCCGACCCCTGAGGGTCTAAATTTTGAAAGCTTACAATACGCTCTGCAAACTATCCTTGAAGCACATGATAAATTGGTTCCCCCTAAGAATTATGAAGAAGTAGTTGAAGAAGTAGTTGAAGAAGAGGACTCATCTGCCAATTTCTTCGGACATTTTTCCGACAGTATTTTTCAAGCCAATTTTGAAATTGTCCATCCTTACAACACCAGAAGCAAAACACAGCGTAAACCCTCTTCCGAAATAAGTACTAATGTGCCTCTGAAACAATTGAAACAAGCTGAAACAAAATAGAATTTAGCATCCCCAGTTTTAGAGTATGATTTGATTGAATACCTAAAGAAACTCAGAGATAATATTTGTGTTTACAAACTTTTGAAATTCTCATTTCTTCTACAGAAAATGCTTCAGAACATCACAGAAAATAGTAAAAACAACAATCTGAACAACAAGAAAATTGCAGAAATCAGTTCTAAAACAACTCAAAAGATCCCTGCTAAAATGACACCTGAACCCCCAGATAAAAGGGATCTCACTGAAAAAACTGTATCAAATGTAGATAAAGTATTTTCAAGGACAACGATTAAAAATAAGAAGAATTCCGTTGTTAAAACTTGCAAAAATGTCCCACCTTTTCTGTTAACTTTTGAAATTTTCAATAGGAATGTACATAATTTCATGGTATATTTTGGTGCATCATCAAATGTGATTCCCTTGTCTATTTGCCAAAATATTAACGCAGAAGTTCAGCCTTCTAGTCTTAAAACTATTCAGCTCGATCGGACAAATGTTAAGGTAATTGGTGAACTAAAGAATGTGCTCGTTAGGTTATCTTCTAATACTAAGGTTCACCAGATTACTGACATCATTGTTGTTGACATCCCCGAAGTCTATGGTTTATTTTTGAGCAGGGATTGGTCCGAGCAACTACATGGTTACTTTGCAACAGATTGGTCACATTTATGGCTGCCAGAAAATGGACAGCCAAACAAAATTAGGATTAACCGTGAACGTTACATCAATCACACCGTGATGGATTTGAATGATCCTAATGAGCCATTTACTACTTCCACTAATTCACTTTAAATGCATGGAATGAACACCTTCTTCGGTAACTTCATGGCCGAAATTTCCCCCATCACAGATCTGGAATAACAGTCAGAGCTCATGACATGTACTCAGTCAACAACTTTATCGAATGTGACAAACATTGTCGATGAATCTCAGATATGGTCACTTTAATTCAATGGATCCAAATCCAAAGAAGGAGCTTGTGCAGGATGTGTACTCATCGACCTGGAAGGTAAGAAAACTTTCATCGCCTATCGATTAGAGTTTGAATGCACAAACAACACCGCCAAATACGAGGCACTTTTGCAAGGACTCAGGAAAGCTGTAGATATGGACGTAGAGAACTTAATGGTATTCGGTGATTCAGAAATTGTGGTCACAATGAAAATCTCTGCAATTTCACAGTAATATCATAGCCTAGATCTCCCAAATCAACATCTGATCTGGTAAAATCTATTCCTAAATCCGTGGTGAGACTAGAGAAGTATTATGATTTGCATGATAAATTCAGAGGGTCGGTAAATTGTAAAATGAACGGTTCTTCCTTGACTCATGAAACGATCAATCTAGGGTCTAAAGATAATCCACAAAATATCAATTTAGGAATGGGATTAGGGATGATTTTAAGCATGGAAAATTATTTTAAAATGTAGAAACCTTGGCGAATATTACTAATCATTCATATGCCAACTATAAACTGTTTGGCTATATTTTTGTAAAAATATTCAAATTTCTAAGGATTTTATATAGTTTGTATAAAATTTTGGCGATTTTTAAGGTAAAATAATTTTATCATATAGAATTTGGGCGAATCATTTTTAGAATAACAAATCTTTTTTGGGGAAAAACCTTGGAAAATTAGCCCACGAGCGAAATTTAGCCCCTAAAATCATCCATGAATGGGATGCTCCGAGCAAGAACGGTCCACTTTTATAAAAAAATTTAAAGAATTCAAGGATGTCTTCGACTGGACATATGATGATTTAAAAATTTTTGACCCTAATATAATACAACATATCATCCCCATGAAACCCCAAACTCAACCTTTTCTGCAGAAGCTGAGAAAGATGCACCCTAAGTTGGAACCAATGGTCAAGAAAGAACTAAATAAATTATTGAATACGAAGATAATCTTCCCAATGAGACACACACAATGGGTGTCTAATCTAGTTCCTGTAAGGAAGAAAAGTGGTGAAATTCGACTCAGTGTCAATTTCCGTAACTTGAACCGAGCGTCTGATAAAGAAAATTATCCTATTCTGCCAATGGAACAAATTATTCAGCAGGTATCAGGTTCTGAAAGACTATCAATGCTAAACGGTTTTTTGGGATACAACCAGGTTCTCATGTCTCCACCAGACCAGTTAAAAACCACTTTTTGTACCCCATGGGGCACCTACGCCTACAGGAAGATGCCTTTTGGGATTATAAATGCCAGAGCCACTTTCCAGAGAGCAATGGATATTTCTTTTTGTGGTCTCATAAATCAATCTGTAGTGGTCTATCTTGATGACCTTACTGTTTTCTCCAAAAAAAGAAAGATCACTTGTCTCACCTTAGGTCTGTCCTTGAACGATATCGCAAGTACGACATATCTCTCAACCCTAAGAAGCCAATATTTTCAGTGGAACAAGGCAAACTTCTCGGATTCATAGTATGCAGTGATGGTATGATCATCAATCCCGAAAGAACTAAATCAATTGCCAAACTTCCTCCCCCCTCCTCCAAAATCTCTATGCAATCCTTCTTAGGCCAAATTAATTTTGTCAAAAGGTTTGTCCCAAGTTTCTCAGAAATGGTAAGGCCATTGCAAAAATTAATTAAAAAACATGTTCAGTATCCTTGGGGACCATAGGAAAATCAAGCCTTTGATTCCATCAAAAAATCCATAGTGGAAGCCCCTTCCTTAATGAGTCATGATTTCTCACAAGATTTCACTCTTTATACTTTCGCCTCTGACCGATATTATGTTGTTGTGTTGGCCCAAAAGAAATTTGAAAGAAATGAAATCCCCATTGCCTTCATGAGCTCAGCCTTGAAAGGAGTAGAGATTAACTACCCGAATATAGATCAACATGCTTATGCAGTTTTCAAAGCAGTGAAACATTTCCGATCATATTTGCTGAAATCCAGAACTAAAGTCATTGTGCCTTATCCTACTATTAGAAACTTGTTAGTACAAAAAGAATTGGGTGAAAAATGGGCAAACTTAATGACATCGTTACAAGAGTATGACCTCTAAATAACCCCTGCAAAAATTATCATAAGTCAAGGCCTATGCAAACTAGTGGTTGATTCAGTTGAAGAAGGACAGAGTCAAATTAATGTCTTAACTATGAATCAGCATAGTGAAAACCAGATCTATTGTACACAAGTTGTTTCTAATTCTTGGTTTGATGATATTAAGTTTTATTTAACACATGGTTCTGCTCCTCGCCATCTTAGTCCAAAAAAGAGAAGAGCATTAAGACTAAAATCTGCACCTTTCTAGTTGGTAAATGACGTATTATTCTGTAAGAATTTTGATAATGTTCTCATGCGATTTTTGGAAAGAGATGAAGCAGATAAGGTATTATCTGAACTACATGTAGGTGTAACTGGTGGGCATTTCAATGGAGAAACCACTTCTCACAAGGTATTAAGAGTTGGGTACTATTGGCCCACGTTGTTCAAACATGCCCATGTGTTATGTTGTAAATGTATAATCTGCCAAAAGGCTGTTGGACGAGTAAAAAGGATAGCATTCCCTTTGCAGCCTGTTTCGGTATCTTCTCCTTTTCAACAGTGGGGTCTTGACATAATAGGGACAATTAACCCCACTTCTTCACAGCAACATAAATACATCATTACAACAATGGATTATTTTACCAGGTGGTCCCAAGCTGCACCGCTGAAAGTGGTAAACACTAATCATGTGATATCTTTCCTTGACACGAATATCATTACTAGATTCGACATTCCTAAATGTTTGGTTTTCGATAATGATTATTACTTTTCGTCCCTCGATATGAGCGATGTTTATTTGGAGAAGGGTATCAAACTTAAGTATTCTGCCAGCTATTACCCCCAGGGAAACGGCCTAGCAGAATCAACGAATAAAAATTTGATCAAGATCATCAAGAGGATAGTTTCTAAAAACCACAAGAACTGGCACAACACACTTTTTAATGCACTCTGGGATGATAGGGTGACTCCAAAAACCTCTGTTGGTAATTCTCCTTTATTTCTCATCTACGTAAGAGAAGCAATTATTCCTCATGTTCTGCATCCCTCTCTACAATTATCGCAGAAAGTTCAGGAAGAGAACTTCCCTCCTCTTGAAAGTTGAATTAATGCCTTGGTGAAACTAGAAGAAGTAAGAGAAAAATCTAGGGAGAGACTGGATCAACATCAACAAATTATGAAAGGCTGGTTTGATTCTAACTCTTCTTTGGATAGAAACTTCGAGGTAGGGGATTTGGTTCTCAAGTGGGATAAACCTCACGAAGGAAAAGGGGAACACACCAAGTTCTAGAACTTGTGGTTGGGGCCTTTCATAATCGCTGAAAAACTAGGTCCCAACTCCTTCCACCTACAGAGTTTGGAGGGACAGCCAGACACCTTCCTGGTGAATGGCCAAGCTCTCAAGAGCTATTTTTCTGATAAATTTCAGACCCACCTTTGTACATATTTTTTATGTTGTCATTTTGTTTTTTCGTTTTGGGTTCTTTTTGTTTTGTTTGTTTTCTTTATTTTTGGTTAAACCATGTCTGTGTCACCTTTTAGTTCATGAAGGGAAACCAGAATGCCTCATTATGAAGCTATAGTCAAGGTCTGTCAGAGCATTAATGTTGTAATTTCCTGAAACACAGACTAGCTAAAAACGTTTTCTGTCCAAAATATGTTTCATGGTTTCACTTTATAATTATGAGCAGATACAACCATCAACAAA
Organism: Picea engelmannii; assembly: GCA_009831015.1. NCBI lineage: Eukaryota > Viridiplantae > Streptophyta > Pinopsida > Pinales > Pinaceae > Picea > Picea engelmannii. Next base: position 51,864 of record ML817936.1, read on the forward strand.
ACACTTTACATTGTCCCTGCTTTTAAAGAAAACAATTCAAGTATGCCTTCCTGTCCTCGAAGAATTGGTTTCATCAGAAAACTAATTTCAAATCATAATGAAGGTTGTCAAACAAAAGAATTAAAGGCTGGAAAATGTCCAGTGTTCTGAAGACTGAAATTTTCAGCATCACCCCGCTCTTCTGAATATCATTAAATTTATGTCAGATTGTAAATAATTTCTCGAGAGTTGTGGGAAGTGTTTGTAAACCCGTCGAGATACTGAACAAGTATGTTGGCAGTGGGTAAATTCATACATGGTACCAAGACAACTCTGTCGGGGTACTGAACAGGCCTGCTGGAGGCGAAGCAATGTCGGGTTCAAGAAAATTATCAGATGTAAATTTTGATATTAATTATAAGAATCCTTCATGTTGAATTGAAACTTCTTGGTTAGGGTAGAGGCATCAGAGTGGGTTAATTGACATCCCTGTCGAGGCTATAGATGCATGTTGGAAGCAGTGGCCCTGTCAACAGTATCAAAGCCATTGGCTTAAAATATCGTTGCTCTCGTAATTAAAATTTGTCACCGGATTTCATTTGAACAGGAAGATATCTAAAGTTGGACTGTGTAATGGTTGTTGGAATTTGATTAATATGCTTGGTGTCCTTCAGCTATTTTCTGATGTGTAACCATTCTAAACAGTCCTAACATGAACTCATCGGTGATGCAGAGATAACTGCTTCTCCCAGTGAGACACCATTGTTGGCATCCCTACATGATTTTTTGCTTTTACAAGTGACAAATGACAATTCCTGTGGTTGCCTATGCCTAATCCTGTAAATGTTGTTATTTGAAGATGACTATTTGGTTGTAAAAGGGGTGTTTTGATTGTTCCTGCTTATTTTTATCTTGCGTTTTCATGCTTCATTCATGACTGAAATCATGAATGAAGCATTAAAACTTTAAATCGTATTGAAATTTAATCTAAGGCTTGGTCCTAAAAGGGTCAATGTGTTTAAACCTCTTTTAATTAATTTTGTTTTTCTTTGATCTTATCATATATCAATGAAACACTTATTTTGAGTTGTTCTTGGATTGAAAGTTATATCTTGGATACTTTGTATACCAAGAATCGATTGGCAAATGGACTATAGGCTTGTTTCATTTAAAATTCTTGGTAAATTGACTTTAGTTTTAAATTTTGGATATGATTTTGGCTTGTAAAACACATCTTCTTCGAACCTTCGCAAATCGACTTTACCCATTACATTTGATGAAGTTTAAACACACCTGGAACGTACCCTGTACTTCATTTCAATTGTCAATTTGAATCGATAGATCCCTCATTATGAGCTAGGGTCTTGAGTTATGCTCCGTACTCAAAGAATTCATTACCCTAAACAACTAATTTTCATGGCATGAAACCCCTTATGCTCACATTATGGTCGCGTTGGGGTGACTACTAGTTTTACTCCTTTGTTTTTTGGCTCAAAAATCCCCCTGTTGCTGCTACCTCTTAAGCCCACAACAAGTTATCGTCGCCTTTGTGACTGTGTGTTCAAACCCTTATGGCCCCTATAGTCCGAATTGAGCCAAATGGCTCCCAAACTTTGTTGGTGTATGATGATGCGAGTGAGGATCTAAAGAGTCTAGGCTGGGATGTGTTTATCAGGAAATTCCAGGGTTATAACTCGCAAGTGGATAAAGATTTTTCCCTCACATTTGATGGATGCAGAGCCAAGGTGGGTGATATCCAGTTGGAGATCACCGAAAAATTTCTAAGTGAAGGAACGAGCCTCCCCCTCACTAGTCAAAAATGGTTTAAAAACTCAAAGTTGGACGAGGTACCATGGAGTATGTTCGTCACCTCTCGAGAAATTCAATGTTGTGACAAAGGTATTCTAATCTCCTTACTCAAGGTTAGATAACATGGTTTGTTGGCAGTTTTAAGACAATTTTTCAACTGTGAAGTTTGTTTTGGCTTGGTGTTCCTTTACCACATACGATTGCTCGTGCATTTTATTGGCTTTCATTTAAACATGTCGTTTTACCTTCTCAGAAGTTTGTATAAAATGGCAAAGAGATATAAAATAAAGAACTTGGATTCCATCTTATTTCACCATGGTTTGATTAAGTTATTGTTAGTTTATCATTTGAAAATGCCCGGTGAAGATTGGGACAATTTCGTAACAAATAATAGTTTCATTATAGTAAACCCTCTAGAGACTCCTATAATGGATAAGTTGATGATAGAGAAGCCTCTTATTCCCTCTAGTGACAGGCCAAATTTCTTGTGTGCAAACTCTTGTGAAAGGGCTACACCTGATCAGTCTGTGTGTGAGCAACAAGATATCAGCTCCAAACTTATTAAAATTCCTTAGCGTGAACAAGTTGTCTGCCCTAATCTTAACATAAAATCCACCAGCAGAAACCCTTCCAACCAGTCAAATAAAAATCAAGCCATGCTAGGGTTTCATAACAAGAGGGTTGGGCAACTTATTTCAAGGAGCCTGTGCAATAGATCAAAATCTCATCTGAGCTCGATCGAATCGATCAAGGTCCATGAGAACTCTGACTCCGAGATTGAAAAAATCCTGGCAAAGGAAGATCCAATTTTTTCTAAATCGGATCCTCATCAAACATTCGATTATGTGAATAACCTCCCACTGTGCCTGAAAGACAACAAGGAATTTACAAGAATTAAACTTGGTCAAAGGCCGACAGTGGACAGTCGTAGTGTTTTAACACACAATCACATGCTTCCTCAACTGATTTCCCCTACTATACATTGTGAAGTTTGTTTACATTGGATAGGTTAGTATGACACGGACATCCTTGTCCTTCAAGCAAAGATCAAGGCTCTTACGGCTCAAAATGACTCATTGATAGATGAAAACTGTGAGCTCAATATCAATTCACAAAGACAAGGAAAATGTTTCAAAAGGACAGGCAATATCATAATTAAAAACGCTGACAGTTTCAAGGCTGTGATGAACTCTGATATATTGTAATTGAAATTATGTTATCAGTTGAATGGTAAGATTATTTTTTTTTTATCTTAGTTGTGTTTTTATTGTTATTTTTATAATTAATCTAGATTAATTTAGATTTTTGTTGCTAATAATAACACTGGCTACAGAATCGTGAGATTTTGTAGCCAAGTCAATTCTCATATAAAATTTGGAAAATGTTAGTTAAATAAATATATAATTTGCTCATTTTGTTTTTCTTTCAGGATAGGATGTATCTTGTGGTGATCTCATAAGATGGAGCATGCTGGACATAGTTAATTAGCCATATCTTTTGGCTTATTTTGTAAATCAAAACAAAACTTTCATAATTTTGAAGAGATAAATTGATATTGAGTGGTTTTTAGACCCTCTATCTTTGTAACTTTTAGATCCTTTTTAGATCTGATCCTATCTTAGAAGATAGGATGTTTAGCTTATATGAACTCTTTAAATACTCTGTATTTTGGTAATGGAAATGATCTTGGCTGAGAGCAAGAGATGGACGAGTGATTCCAGAACTTAATGAAACAACATTTATGCATCTTCGCTTTAGCCTTTTGTTTATAATGTTGTCATTTATGTTTTGTTAATCCTGCTACATGTATAGGTCTGATATCTTTAGATTAAATGATCTGTGATGTGCAAGATGTTATATTATAAATACCATCTATAATTTGTTTCTCAAAATATAAATGTTGTGATCATATCTTTAATTAAATTGATAATATTTATCTTTGAGTTTTAATTGGATGATGAAATACATAGATTACCTTCAGATTTATCTTACTGTAATCATGTGCAATTATGAGATCACAGGCTTATGTTTTTGTTCCCTCTTCTGTCATTGAAACCCAAGATGCTAATACAGGTTTTAAATTTATTTAGAAGAGTCACAAGGTTCCTTGCATATTTCTCTCTTGGACAGGGCAGTTGGATGTTCTCCACTCATGCAGATGCTTGGATACACCTCACTAACTCACTAACAGGTTATATCCTCTATATTTTTCGGTCATTTACATATTAGTGAAACTAGAACGTATGGTTCAACTTTCGACTACCTGCACATTTGCGTTTCTTAGTTTATTTAATTCCATATTAGTTTAGATTTATAAAGGAAAAACAAAAAATATCTTTATGTGCTTTCTTTATCAGCTTCCTAGAAGCAATCATTTTTCACATTGATTTTCGTAAGTTTTGATTAAAATTTGCAGTTTGTAAATCATGTACATAATTAAGATTTGTATATATTTTGCCTAAATATATCTACAACAGTTAGGTTATACATGTGTACATATATATAGTGTTTAGTAATTAGATAGTTATTTCTTTCTTTGTTTTTTTTAGGATTTTTTGATTGGCTAACGGAGCCATTAAACCCGTCAGAACGAGTTATACCAAATGTCTTGGGTTACTTAAACAACCCCATACTGGACTCGTTCTCCAAGTTGACAGACGATCATTTTCCCCCGCCAACAAATGACGCTAGAAGGAGGGCTTGAATACAATTGATGGCACGTGGAAGTCGCAAGACTCCTCCCCCACACATGTGCTCCCCTATAGTAACACAGAGTCATTTTGACAACAACATTACTTCTGAAACAAAAACCAGCTTGAACGAAGATCCCCATATTCTCGTTTAGCTAGTAACACCAAACCCTCAAGGGTCCAACGTACAAAAAATTGTTCGTTAGTCACTTTTAAGGACACACAGTGCTTTGGCCCGTATCAGATAACCTGGTTGACCACTGAATCAACCTTTAGATTTATCTAATATTAGAGAACAACTTGAAGGCACTGGTCTACTTTTAAACCCTCTAGGAAATGATACTGTCAATCCTAACGATACACCTATTCTTGGAGCCGGAGGATCTGGTATTCCACCTTCCCCACCTCATTCATCTCCATCCTCTTCAGGAGGAGAGTCGTCTGACGAAGGTAGTTCTTCATTTGAACCATATCAACCTTCGAAACCACCTACACCCATGGAAAACCAAAAAAATATCTCCATACCATGGCTCGATCAAGATGTTGTGGCTATACCTGGACCCCATCACCCTTTACCAAAACACCTGGAGAAATGGTTACCTAAGTTCAATCCAGATTCTAAGAAAATCATCGAGGATCACATAAAGAAATTCATTCTATCCATTAGACTCCGAAGTGTAGAGAATGAATATGTAGTATGTATACTTTTTCCTTACACGTTTGAGGGCAATGCTTCTACATGGTATTTCTCCCAACAGCCTCACACCATTGTATCTTGGGACATATTCGAAACTTGTTTCCTAGACAAGTTCGGAGATGATGAATCTCATGAATTCTTAGTCATGGAACTATCCATCTTAAATATGAACCCTAAGGAGAAAGTAAAAGATTTTAACCAAAGGTTCCTCACGTTAAAAAACTGAATCCCCACTGATTCAATGCCCGCAGAAAGCCTTATTGTGGCATATTACACTAAAGCTCTACACAATAATATAGCAATTTGGGTTAAAAGGTCTAAGAAGTCTATGTTACTGGAAGCCTTCGAGGAGGCAATCCAAATTGAAAAAGATATTTTGAGCTTGAAAGATAATATTACTAATGAGGCAGAGATAACCCCATCTTCTAAGAACAAAATAGAAATTCTTACTAGGCCTCCCCAAATCAAAACCCAATAAGAAACTTCAGACTTAGAAAGTTTGCAAAAGGTGGTCCAAAAATTATCAAATCAATTCATAGACTTGAGGAGATCGGTTTAAGAATCATCCTCGAGCAAAGGAAGTTATAAACCTCCTTTCAGAAAACCATTTCCCCCAACTTGCCGAATCCAACCCCTGAGGGTCTAAATTTTGAAACCTTACAATACTCTCTGGAAACTATCCTTGAATCACATGATAACTTGGTTCCCCCTGAGAATTCTAAATATGTAGTTGAAGAAGAAGTAGTTGAAGAAGAGGAGTCATCTCCCAATGTCTTCAAACATTTTTTCGACATTGTTTTTCAATCCAATTTTGAAATTGTCCATCCTTACAACACCAAAAGAAAAACAAAGAGTAAACCCTCTTCCGAAATAAGTACTAATGTGTCTCCGAAACAATTGAAGAAAGATTAAACAAAACAAAATTTAGCATCCTCAGTTTTAGAGTATGATTTGATTGAATACCTAAAGAAACTCAGGGCTAATATTTATGTTTACGAACTTTTGAAAGTCTTGTTTCTTCTGCAGAAAATGCTTCAAAACATCGCAGAAAATAGTAAAAACAACAATCTGAACAACAAGAAAATTGCATAAATCAGTTCTAAAACAACTCAAAAGATCCCTGCTAAAATGACACCTGAACCCCCAGATAAAAGGGATCTTACTGAAAAACTATATCAAATGTAGATAAAGTAGTTTCGGGGAAAGCGACTAAAAATAAGCAGAATTCTGTTGTTAATACTCACACAAATGTCCCACCTTTTCTGTTAACTTTTGAAATTTTCAATAGGAATGTACATAATTGCATGGTAGATTCCGACGCATCATCAAATGTGATGCCCTTGTTTGTTTTCCAAAATATTAACGCAGAAGTTTAGCCTTCTACTCTTAAAATTATTCAGCTCGATCAGACAAATGTTAAGGTAATTGGTGAACTAAAGAATGTGCTCGTTAGGTTATCTTCTAATCCTAAGGTTCACCAAATTATTGACATAATTTTTGTTGACATCTCTGAAGTCTATGATTTATTTTTTAGCAGGGATTGGTTCGAGCAACTACATGGTTACTTTCCAACAGATTGGTCACATTTATGGCTGCTAGAAAATGGACAGCCAAACAAAATTAGGATTAACCGTGAACATTACCTCAAGCACACCATGACAGATTTGAATGATGCTAATGAACCATTTATTGCTTCCACTAATTCACTTTAAATGCAGAGAATGAACACCTTCTTCGCTAACTTCATGGATGAAACTTCCCCCATCACTAATCCGGAACAACAGTTGAAGCTCATGACATGTACTCAGTTATCATCTTTACCGAATGTGACAAACACTGCTAACGAATCTCAGATATGATCACTTTACTTCGATGCATCCAAATCCAAAGAAGGAGCTGGTGCAGGATGTGTACTCATCGACTCGGTGGGTAATAAAACTTTCATCGCCTGTCGATTAGAGTTTGAATGCACAAACAACACCGCCGAATACGAGGCACTTTTGCAAGGACTCAGAAAAGTTTTAGATATGGACGTAAAGAACTTAATGGTATTCGATGATTCGAAAATTGTGGTCAGGCAGGTAAGAAATTCCATACATTGCCTATCACCTCACCTAAAAATTTACCAAACTGAGGTATCGAATCTAATGCACAAATTTTCAGCATTTAATATCAATTCCATTCCTAGATTAAGCAATTTTGAGGCTGACTTATTGGCTAACGTCGCTTCTAAAAATTTTCCCGCAGAAGGTCTTTCTCTGAATGCAATTTCTATCGAGTTATTGTTCAAACCATCTGTCCCAGACAACGTCACTAATTGGAGAGTGTTTTATGATGATCAGCATATCATCAACTTTTTGCATATGGAGGACACCTTCCAAGGTGCAATTATTGATGAAGGTACTCACGATGAAAATCTCCGCAATTTCACGGTAATATCAGAGCCTAGATCTCTCGAGTCAACATCTGATATGGTAAACTCTATTCCTAAATCCGTGGTGAGACTAGAGAATTTTTATGATTTTCATGATAAATTTAGAGGGTCGGTAAATTGTAAAACGAACAGTTCTTCCTTGCTCATGAAATGATAAATCTAGGGTCTAAAGATAATCCACAAAATATCAATTTGGGAATGGGATGCTCCGAGCAAGAATGGTCCTCTTTTATAAAAAAAATTAAACAATTCATAGATGTCTTCGCCTGGACATATGATGATTTAAAAACTTTTGACCCTAATATAATACAACATATCATCCCCATGAAACCCCAAACTCAACCTTTTCAGCAAAAGTTGAGAAAGATGCACCCTAAGTTGGAACCAATGGTCAAGAAAGAACTAAATAAATTATTTAATGTGAAGATAATCTTCCCAATGAGACACGCACAATGGGTGTCTAATCTAGTTCCTGTAAGGAAGAAAAGTGGCAAAATTTGACTCTGTGTCGATTTTCGTAACTTGAACTGAGCGTCTGACAAAGACAATTATCCTGTTCCACCAATGGAACAAATTATTCAGCAGGTATTTGGTTATGAAATACTATCACTACTAGACGGTTTTTCAGGATACAACAAGTTCCTCATGTCTCCACCAGACCAGTTAAAAACCACTTTTCGTACCCCATGGGGCACCTACGCCTACAGGAAGATTCCTTTCGGGATTATTAATGCCGGGGCCACTTTCCAGAGAGAAATGGATATTTCTTTTTGTGGTCTCATAAATCAATCTATAGTGGTCTATCTTGATGACGTTATTGTTTTCTCCAAAAAAAATAAAGATCACTTGTCTCACCTTAGGTCTGTCCTTGAACGATGTCACAAGTACGACATATATCTCAATCCTAAGAAGTCAATCTTTGCAGTGGAATAAGGAAAACTTCTCAGATTCATTGTATCCAGTGATGGGATGGTCATCGATCCTGAAAGAACTAAAGCCATTGCCAAACTTCCTCCCCCCTCCTCCAAAAACTCTATGCAATCCTTTTTAGGACAGATTAATTTTGTCATAAGGTTTTCGATAATGCTTCTTACTTTTTGTCCCTCTATATGAGTGATTTTCCGTTGGAGAAGGGGATAAAACTTAAGTATTCTACCAGCTATTACCCCCAGGGAAACGACCTAGTAGAATCAATGAATAAAAATTTCATCATGATCATCAAGAGGACAGTTTCTGAAAACCACAAGAAATGGCACAACGTGATTTTTAATGCACTCTGGGCCGATAGGGTGACTCCGAAAACCTCTATTGGTAATTCTCCTTTCTTTCTTATCTACGGAAGAGAAGCAATTCTCCCTCCTTACGTTTTTCTTCCCTCTCTGCAATTATCACGGAAATTTCAGGAAGAGGACTGCCCTCCTCTTGAAAGTCGAATTAATGCCTTGTTGAAACTAGAAGAAGTAAGAGCACAAGACAGGGAGAGACTGGATCAGCATTAGCAGATTGTGAAAGGATGGTTTGATTCTAACTCTGCTTCGGATAGAAACTTCTAGGTATGAGTTTTGGTTCTCAAGTGGGATAAACCTCACGAAGGAAAAGGGGAACACACCAAGTTCCAAAAATTATGGTTGGGGCCTTTCATAATCGCTGAAAAACTAGGTCCCAACTCCTTCCACCTACAGAGTTTGGAGGCATAGCCAGACACCTTCCTGGTGAATGGCCAAGCTCTCAAGAGGTATTTTTCCTGATAAATTTCAGACCCACCTTTGTACATATTTTTTCTGTTGTCATTTTGTTTTCTGGTTTTGGGTTCTTTTCATTTTGTTTGTTTTCTTTATTTATGGTTAAACAATGCATGTCTCACCTTTTGTTATAACCTTAATTTGCACCATACATGCTTACCTGGCATAAGGCCATCTCAGATCCCTTCTTTGCCAAAGCACTGCTGAACAACTCTTTAAAAAACCTCTTTTATAAGGGCCCACGTTCCATACTCCATTACTGCACGCGTGTACATGCTAGCTGACCTAAAACAGCCCGCGTGGACCTACAAAAGCATGAAAAAAGGAAAGTTGCCAACAGAACACATAGATTTGGGTGAGTTAACTAAAACTCTCGGCCATGCATGGCTGGGAGTTTCAGTTAACTCACCCAAAGCTGGTCGAGAGTTTCAGTTAACTCACCCAAAGCTGTGTGTTCCGTCGGCAACTTTCCTTTTTTCGTGCTTTTGTAGGTCCACACAGGTCGTTTTAGGTCATCTAGCGTGTACACGCATGCAGTAATGGAGTAGGGCACGTGGGCCCTTATAAAAGAGGTTTTTTAAAGAGTTGTTCATCAGTGCTTTGGCAAAGAAGGGATCTGAGATGGCTTGATGCCAGGTAAGCATGTATGGTGAAAATTAGGGTTATAACACCTTTTAATTCATAAAGGGAAACCAAAATTCCTCATTATGAAGCTACAGTCAAGGTCTGTCAGAGCATCAATGTTGTAATTTCCTAAAACAAAGACTAGCTAAAAAAAAATTATGTGCAAAATAGGTTTCATGGTTTCACTATATAATTATGAGCAGACACGATCATCATCAAAACTCTTTACGTTGTCCCTACTTTTAAAGAAATAAAATCAAGTATGTCTTCCTGTCCTCGAAGAATTGGTTTCATTAGAAAACTAATTTCAGATCATAATGAAGGTTGTCAAACAAAAGAATTAAAGGCTGGAAAATGTCCAGTGTTCTAAAGATTGAAATTTTTAGCATCACCCCGCTCTTCTGAATATCATTAAATTTATGTCATATTCTAAATAATTTCTCTAGATTTGTGGGAAGTGTTTGTAAACCCAATGAGATATTGAATAGGTCTATTGGCAGCGGGTAAATGCATGCATGTTTCCAAGACAACTTCATCGGGGTACTGAATAGGCCCACTGGCAACGAAGCAATGTCGGGTTCAAGAAAATTATTAGGTGTAAATTTTGATATTAATTATAAGCGTCCTTCACGTTGAATTGAAACTTCTTGGACAGGGTAGAGGCGTCAATGTGGGTTAATTGACATCCATGTCGAGGCTATAGATGCCTGTTGGCAGTAGTGGCCCTGTCAACAATATTGAAGCCATTCGCTTAAAATATCGTTCCTCTCGTAATTAAAATTTGTCACCGGATTTCATTTGAACAGGAAGATATCTAAATATGGACAGTGTAATGGTTGTTGGAATTTGATTAAGATGCTTGGTGTCCTTCATCTTTTTTCTGATGTGTAACCATTCTAAACAGTCCTAACATGAACTCGTCAATGATGTAGAGATAACTGCTTCTCCCAGTGAGTCTCCATTGTTGGTATCCCTACATGATTTTTTTCTTTTTCAAGTGACAAATGACAATTCATGTAGCTACCTACGCCTAATTCTATAAATATCGCTATTTGAAGATGACTATTCGGTTGTAAAAGGGGTGTTTCGATTGTTCCTGCTTATTTTTATCTTGCGTTTTCGTGCTTCATTCATGACTGAAAGCATGAATGAAGCATTAAAACTTTAAATCGTATTTCAATTTAATCTAAGGATTGGTCCTAAAAGGGTCAATGTGTTTAAACCTCTTTTAATGAATGTTGTTTTTCTTTGAGCTTATCATATATCAATGAAACACTTATTTTGAGTTGTTCTTGGATTGCAAGTTATATCTTGAATACTTTGTATACCAAGAATCGATTGGCAAATGGACTATAGGCTTGTTTCATTTAAAATTCTTGGTAAATTGACTTTGGTTTTAAATTTTCGATATGATTTTGTCTTGTAAAACACATCTTGTCCTAACCTTTGCAAATAAACTTCACCCATTACATTTGATGAAATTTAAACACACCTGGAACGTACCTTGTACTTCATTTCAGTTGTACTTTTGAATTGACATATCCCTCATTACGAGCTAGGGTCTTGAGTTATGCTCTGTACTCAAAGCATTCATTACCTTAAACACCCGATTTTCATGGCTTCAAACCACTTATGCTCACATTATGGTCATGCTGGGGTGACTGCTAGTTTTACTCCTTTGTTTTTTGGCTCATACATCCCCCTGTTGTTGCTACCTCTTAAGCCCACAACAAGTTCTGGTCACCTTCGTGACTGTATGTTCAAACCTTTATGGCCCCCATCGTCCGAACTGAGCCAAATGCATCCCAAAATTTTTTGTTGTATGATGATGCGAGTGAGGATCTGAAGAGTCTAGGCTAGGATGTGTTTATCAGGAAATTCCAGGGTTATAACTCGCAAGAGGCCAAAGATTTTTCCCTCACATTTGATGGATGCAAAGCCAAGGTGGGTGATATCTAGTTGGAGATCACCAGAAAAAAATTGAGTGAAGCAACGAGCCTCCCCCTCACTGGTCAAAAATGGTTTAAAAACTCAAAGTTGGATGAGGTACCATGGAGTTTGTTCATCACCTCTCGAGAAATTCAATGTTGTGACAAAGGTATTCTGATCTCCTTACTCAAGGTTAGATGGCATGGTTTGTTGGCAGTTTTAAGACAGTTTTTCACCTGTGAAGGTCGTTTTGGCTTGTGGTTCCTTTACCACATAGAATTGCTCATGAATTTTATTAGCTTTCATTTAAACATGACATTTTACCTGCTTAGAAGTTTGTATAAAATGGAAAAGAGATATAAAAGGAAGAACTTGGATTCCATCTTATTTCACCATGGTTTGATTAAGTTACTGTTAGTTCATCATTTGAAAACGCTCGGTGAAGATTGGGACAGTTTCATAACCCATAATGGTTTCATTACAGTAAACCCTCTAGAGACTTCTGTAATGGATAAGTTGATGATAGAGAAGCCTCTTATTCCCTCTAATGATAGGCCAAATTTCTTGTGTGAAAACCCTTTTGAAAGGGAAATGCCCGATCAGTCTGTGTGTGAGCAACAGGATGTCAGCTCCAAACTTATTAAAATTCATGAGCGTGAACGAGTTGTATGCCCTAATCTTAACATAAAATCCACCAATGGAAACCCTTCCAAATAGTCAAAGAAAAATCAATCCATGCTAGGGTTTCATAACAAGAGGGTTGGGTGACTTATTTCAAGGATCCTGTGCAATTGATCAAAATCTAATGTGAGATCGATCGAATTGATCGAGGTCCATGAGAAATCTGACTCCGAGATTAAAAAATTCCTAGCAGGGGAAGATCCAATTTTTTCTAAACCGGATCCTAGTCAAACATTCGATTATGTGAATAATCTCCCACTGTGCCTTAAAGAAAACAAGGAATTTACAAGAATTAAACTCGGTCAAAGGCCGACAGTGGACAATGGTAGTGTTTTAACACACAGTCACGCGCTTCCTCAACCGATTGCCCCTGTTGTACATTGTGAAGTTTGTTTACATTGGATAGGTCAGTATTACACAGACATCCTCTTCCTTCAAGCAAATATCAAATCTCTTACGGCTCAAAATGACTCATTGATAGATGAAAACCGTGAGTTCAAGATCAATGCACAAAGACAAGGAAAATGTTTGAAAAGGACAAACAATATCATAATTAAAAATGCTGACAGTGTCAAGGCTGTGATCAACTCTAAGATATTGTAATTCGATTTTTGTTATCAGTTGAATGGTAAGATTGTTTTTTTTTATCTTAGTTGTGTTTTTATTGTTATTTTTCTAATTAATCTAGATTAATTTAGATTTATGTTGCTAATAATAACACTGGCTACAAAATCATGAGATTATGTAGCCAAGTCAATTCTCATATAAAATTTCTAAAATGTTAGTTAAATAAATATCTAATTTGCTCATTTCATTTTTCTTTCAGGATAGGATGTATCTTGTGGTGATCTCATAAGATGGATCATGCTAGACTTAGTTAATTAGCCATCTCTTTTGTCTTATTTTGTAAATCAAAACAAAACTTTCATAATTTTGAAGAGATAAATTGATATTGAGTAGTTTTTAGACCCTCTATCTTTGTAACTTTTAGATCCTTTTGAGATCTGATCCTATGTTAGAAGATAGGATGTTTAGCTTATATGAACTCTTTAAATACTCTGTATTTTGGTAATGGAAATGATCTTGGCTGAGAGAAAGAGATGGACGAGTGATTCTAGAACTTAATGAAACTATCCTTTCTTCCTTCTCTAGATTCTACTGGCACAAGTTTTGAACATTGTCTTCTATGGCGTTCATGAAGGTGGAGTCAGTGGAAGCTATGGCCATGGGATATTTTATGATGTCTTTGGTTACAAGGGTTTATGTAACAACCAAGATTGGGTTTCCTCCCATTGGAACACTTTTAAAATTATAAACCCAAATATTTTTCCTATCCTTTCACTTTAACTTAGAAGTCGATTTCCAAAAGATAAATCTTTTCACTTTTAATATTTAAGGCATGCACAAGGTCTTTCGTCGATTGATTTCTCCCATCGATCGAACAATTCCCCTTTTTCCCCGAATGTTTGGAGCCGCCTGAATGTTAAAAAGATGAAAACCTCTATAGACTGGCTTCAGAGCTTCGGATTTGTGAGTTTCACGCTTCATGTGTGTTAACATGTTGCTCCTTCAAAACCTCGATACGTGAAAAGAGTTCGACAAATCCTAGTCACCACACACGTATACCCCCTAATCTCTGATGCATATTTCCAGAAAGTGACCTATCGGATATTTAAATGAAGTTAATTAACCAAATACATGAAGTGATAAATACCTAAAAAGAAACTAAAACCCAATTAGAAAAATCAAAAAGTAGTTTCGCGATTTCGGATTTTGGGCATTCGCCATATATCATGTCCCTAATTCACGAAACCCGAACTCCTGAAATATCGTAAGATTTAAGCAGGGTTATTTAAATATTAGCAAATAATTAATCCCAACGCGATTTTTCATTTCGGGGATTCTCCCTCGATCGACTATCAATATCTCGAGGTCTAAAACCCCAAAATACTTGAGGTTAAACACGATTATTTAACGGGTTAAACATGATTAAAAATAATCAATCACTTCACAGTTTTTTGTTCCCGAAATCATAGCTTGAACTATTATAGGATATCTCGAGGTCCGAAACCCCGAAAAATACTTAACGATAAATGTGATTAACTAATGCATTAATGAGGATTATCTTGTGATAAATTTTTTGTTGAATCATAACTCGGGTAAATTCAAATGTTGTTTGTCAAAACTTCTAATCGTGAACCACCAGAAATTAATGAAATTATTAATCAATCTATGAACATCATTTCAAATAAGATCCTGTACCACCGCCTAAATATTTTTCATTAAAGAAAGTGAATACTTCATCAGTAAAGGTATTTATAAAATCGATACAATTAAGGGGAAAAAGATATTGAAGTTTGATTTTCATTCTATGTTTTCACAAGACAACAAGTTTTCAAGATAAGAATTTTGCACATTTCTTGTGACAGGTAAAAAATATATGAGCTTGTGATACCATGGCTCCTCGTAAAACAACTAAAGCGTAGGGTGAAAGCTCAAACCCAAACACATATGTCTTCTCAGACACGTCGCCCAGAACCATAAATTCTGTGAAAACATGGATCCAGGTATTCGATATTCTACAATACGACTTGATCAACTGCCCAGATGATTCAGGCGACAAGGTGACTGAAACCTAGGCTACGAGATACAAATATGTTTCTCAATCAAATATGCATAGAATAGAAACATGGCCTAGGCTCATGCCTTATAATGATATGATTCGTTGGGCGTTGGAGAATGTGGACCTGTCGACCAGGACTCTTTGCAATTCACAAAGGGTTGCAGTTGGGTCTTTATGACAAGAACATTTCCAGGTGATGTACAAATTATCCCCAGTTCCCAATTACATTTATAATGCCACTTTATTAATGGAATTCGACAAAAAATAATGCGTGCAATATGGAAGGAACCTACCAGACTTGATCAAGGACTAGTGTTCACGTCCTGAGAAATTTAGAGTAGACACCCATGGCGTGTATGTTGTTGCCTCATTGGAGTCTCAAATGATGTATCTAGCCATGATTATATGTTGGATTTTTGGGAAAGAGAACTGTGCTCATTTCTTATTACCATGGGTTCCAATCATGCACACAGTAGCAGAGGGGTATTCCTTTGATTGGGCCAAAATATTATCAAACAACTTGGTTAGGGAAATCACAGAATATCGGTCATTGAAATCCAAAGGGAAACCTGCCCATTTTACACGTCTTCTTATATTATGGATTATGTCTATTTCATGACACCATTTCCTTTGATGGGATGGACCTAAACTCTGACCAACGTTGAACCAATACATTTCTATCACTTCAAGTTGTGGGAGGATAAATCAAAATATTTCTTCTACGAAATATGTAACTATGTTATGGTGCCAATGCATATTGCTATATATGGGTGCCCAGCTCCTAGGATTTCCGACAAGATAGTGACCAACCTGAGAAAAATAGAAGATTGGTACATTGAAGACTAGTTCTCTTATATCAGGGTTCTTGGATGTTTCATCCCTCCGCATGCTTTACCCAAGTTTCTACCAGATTGATTGGTGTGCAGAGAGGTAGCTCATCAAACTGTGCTGGGTGGAATCAGTAAAGAGTTGAAGGCATTGCAGAAAAAGGTATCAACCACCTTTCCTTTGCAGATTGGTATTTTCACATTATGATATTTCGGTCACTCAAAAGTAGAGGCCACGACCCTGGAAGATATCAAGCTTGTCAATATTGAATTCAAGAAACATGATCCTTAGAAGATCGTGGGAAATCACATGGCTCTTTCCAATTTAAAAATATACGATCATGAGGATTCCCCACAGGATGAGATATTCCGAGGAGCGAGATCTTATCAGGAAGTTTTGATCCGAATCCAAACTCTGGCTCCTGACAAATTAGCCGAATTCTATCATTTTCAAACACATCAAAGAAATAGCCTTCCTAAAGTCTTGGAAGGAGAAACCCTGGAATCTCCAGCTACACAGGAAAGTGGGACCCAAAGTTTAGAAATAGGGAGCTCCAGTAGACAAGATGCTCAAGAACATTTGGAAAAAACTGAGGTTTTGACACATAAGGGGGACACTACATTAACAAATCCACTATATGACCAAACTAAAGTTCAAGCTAAGGCCTTGATAAAAAAGGTGGAAGAAGAACCATTTTCCACACCGAACAAATCAACTACTCACACAGTCGAGCAACAACCATCCACTGAGATAGGCAGCCCTATTCAATATGCCACACCTTTACAGTACAGTAGAGGGAACCCAAGTGCCGAATTGGTGTTTATAGAAGATCTTACGCCTATTTCGGTGGAAGAGATACCCCCTTCCAACATCTTCTTCAGCAAAAAGAGGAGAGTTGTTGTGAAAATAGAAATTCACCAAAGGGAGGGTGCGACTGTCAAGAGACACAGAGTGTTATTTGACGGGCATGCCTTAGAAGAAGCAGATTTTGTTATGGAAGTGGGAGAATCATTGGGAGATTTTGCCACATAAAACCGGTACTCTGTTGGGAACCTAAAGGAACAATTGAAGAAGAAGGATTTGTCGGTGATCCAGTTGCAAAACCAAGTAAATACTATATAATAGAGTGTCAGAAGTGAGAAGAATAAAGGTTTTGAGAAGATCAGAGCCTGTGACAGCAGGAAATTCAGCAACTTAAAATCAGTCTTGATGAAATGCATAAGAATTCACATGCAAATAGGGAACTGGCCATTCAAAGGGAAGAATTGGTAAAAAAACTCCAAGCTAAAATAAACTCGATTGAGAACACAGTGGTGAATGTGGCGGTTTTCCAAGCCCGGGCCTTGGAGGTGCAGGAGAAGATGGAATCACCCCAACAAAACATTTTTATCAGACTAGAAGCTATTCAAAATTATTATCGGTCGGCAGACCATTATTTAAATAATATTTGTATAAAGGAGAGAGAGGCCACTACAGCTAGAGTGACATTCCAAGAGGCAATTTTATCTTCAGCAAAGGAGGAAGTAGCTAATGTCACTAGATTTTCCCTTTCAGAACAAACTCGAGGTGATATAATACTTAAAACCCGGGAGGCTAATATAGATGAAAGTAAGATATTAGCTAAGGAAGTGAAGAAAGCTTGTGAATAAGCTTGTTCCTCACTTGACAAAGAATCATTGGACATTCAAATAGATAGTATCTATGAAGCCCTGGGGAAAATTGATATTACAAAACATCAACTCACTTCCAAGACAAGTATGGAAGAAGCTCAAGCTGAAATCCTGTAGTTGAAACAAGTTGACCTTACTTAGATAAATAAATGGATAGTCAATCCTAGTCTATGGATATAGTCTATATCTCTATAATCCATGAGGATGTAAGATAGGTTGCCCCACATAGAAAATAATTTATGCACTTTTGAGGCAAATAATACAACAGATTCTTCCAGGTTGGTGGTGCAATTAGTGGGCAGATGCGTTCAGTGCATCGAGCAAGGAAAAGCCAACACATCTGGGAACAAATGATACAAATTGTATACTCCTTTTGCACAATTTATGTTAGGGACCAGCTATTTCCTGAGCTGGAGTACAAGAAGAAGAAACGTCTCTTCTAACAGGCAAAGAGACAGAGAAGATGCAAGTGAAACATTTCAAATTTCACATATTGTAATATTTATTGTTTTTGAATTATGAAAATCTCAACCGCCTAGGTTTGAGATCGTTTTGTATAAATGCATAGTCTGAAGACTGAACACAGGTTGCTTCTTATCGGATGTAATAAGGAAAAACTCTCCTTTTGTGAGAATTAATACAAGTGTAGATAGGGATTCCAATTTTTGTGCAGTTTGAGTTATGTTCTCTTCTTGTATTCCATATTTTTGGTTTCCCTTATAGTATTCCTTGATAAGCGAGTGATTTCAATTTAGTACTACTACTATTGTAGTCACATTTTATCGGTTGTTTGATAAGAAAGTAGTGTTTCCTTTGTATTTTCTATAAGTAAATAAAAGACCTGTGAGCTACTTGGATTATTGTATCTCATATCCTTACAAGGGTGCATTTTTTTATTTCTTCTACTGTGAACAAGGTAAGATTCATCTTGCTTTGATGCCTCACTTTATTTAACAATTTTGTAAGTTTCCCTCATATCAATTGATTTTATCAATCGACTCGGGCGACAAATTACGGCCTCTATCTTGTTCTGTCATTATTTTCATTGGAGGATTAATTCTTATATAACTAATGGAAGAAAAATCACCTTTTAAAAAATCCCTTTATATTTCTGATGCCTGACATTGTTCTTTAAGCCTTAGGTTTAATCTCAGGAACAACACCTCCTGTCACATGCACCGTTTTAACTCCTTCTACAATTTTTCCTGAATATTTGTCATAGGTGAATTTGTTCAAATTTGGGACTTATGTTTCTTTGAATGGATCTCGGAATCCTATATATATCCCACCAAGTTGGGATTGACTAATGGTTCCCTTAGTGAAAATATTTGGTTGGTCGGTGTCCATTGGGATTGTCTGAATGTTTCTATCTTCCTCATCATTTTTCCTTTTTTCTTCTTCTGATTCTTTTTCCGCGGCTTCCTTGGCTTCGCTCTGTGTTACTTCTTTTTTGTATTCTACATTTTTCTTAGACACTTTATGGGTAGATACCTTTTCCTTTTCTTTAGCTACAATTGTTTCTTCTTTGGCCGCTGCATCTATTTTAGCTTTAGCTTTGTCATCTTCAATCTTCCTTTTATTTTTTGAGGCATCATTCTTTTTCTTGTGAAATTTCTCCTTGTCTCTTCTTTTCCTATTTTCCAATGTTTAATCCTCCTCCACAAATCCATACTGTGTAGATTCAGTGGCAACATATGTTCTTTCTATTTGTTCTTCTGCTTTCTTTCTAGCCTCTTCTCGTTCCTTTTCTTCGTCTGTAATCCTCCCTGGGAGTCTACCTCACCTTTTGATGAGGATGTCATCATAAGTTATGGCATCACAATGTACTTCTTCCTCTTCCTAGATTTATAAAGTATATTCTCAAGGAAGACATATCTTGTTAAAGTGTTCTCTTACGACCTTTTTGGGGTCGTGTCTCCCGAACCTTTCCTCCCCAAAATGATATGAAACTAAAATATCTACTTCCTCCTAGGCTTGTTTAGTGTTTGAAAAAGAATAAGTTCCAATGCATAGTGGGAGTGGGGACCATATCCCTTTCTAATCTCTATAGAATATTCCACTGAATCTGTGGATTATCGTCTGATATGCCACCTCTTGAAGAAATAATCTATCTGGTACAAAAAGAGGTAGTAAATGAGGGGATTTCATGGCTCTATACACTCTAATGTAGGTGATATGTTCCATCAGGTACCATTCCAATTCTTTTGACGATGGTGATGGATTTATCGGTCATGCATGGAGTGGGAGTATAGAAGATGAATTCATACACTGGAGCTAATAAGTGCTCGCAAATATTTTGATATTCAATATTGTACTTGTGCTCCTAGAGAACTTGGTAGTATATATGAATGGTCGGGTTAGTTGGATACCATGCCCAACCCATATTTGGGTATTGGCGGGTTACACACATTATGTCCAAAATTTATGAATGTAGAAAATCCAGGAACTATCAGCAGTCTTCTTGGTCTGTCTTTGACCAAGCTAAGACACTAAGTTTCTCTGCTGTTATAAAATTGTTTTCTGTTGTTTTATGACAGCCAACTGTAGTTTTGTTTTGCTGATGTGTTATGGTTGTTGTTTCAGTGATTGGGTGCCCTTGCAAGTAGTTTTCTGTTAGATAATTTTTACATATACTTTCCCAATAAACAACAACACACCTAATTAATCTTTAATGCTGAAATATGGACAGAAATAAGAGCTTCCTAACAGCAACTAAAATGCATGTGTAGACACAGGTATTTTTGGTCTATGACCCTGGATAAAAC
>ML817936.1:72434-155915 GCA_009831015.1 Picea engelmannii
AAAGTGACATTTTGCACTTTAACCAAAGTCAAGTACAAAATAGAACATAAAGTACATAGGACTAAGAGCCAAATGTCTCTCCCACATGTGCTAAGAAGGGATAACACATGGGGAACACCTCCCAAGGTACACAAATCAACAATGAAGACATATGGAAACTAGGGAAGGTCATGGGCTAAGATTTTACAATTGCATTGATGGCCTCTATCATGTTTGTTGATAGGATGTCATCCCAATTGAACGACGCTCATTTTTACATGAAGTAGTAGATAAATGGCATGTATGATAGGGAAAACTTGGAGGTGTCTTCCTTCCCATACAATTTGCACAACATGGCCACCATGTATTAATAAGGCCTTCTAAGGAAGGTCATGGGATATCCACCAGTGGGTCTGAGTTTGAACACTTTGTCTGTTTTGTAATAGGTGGGACATAGATTTTTGGTTTTATTCTTGAACCCCCCAAGAAGTTCACTATCTAGCTTCTTGGTTCCTTTTTCTAGGTGATAATATTTAGCAAGGTCTACGGACTAGAATGACGTTATGGGTTGTCTTGTAGCATTGCATACATACATGTTTTTGAAATCCACCTGTTTTAGTATCCAAGTGATAGCGTCAATGCAAGGAAACACAACAACATGGGATGATACTATAAATATATCGGACCTTATAATGTTCTTAAAACCCTTAAGTTCATATCGATTCTCGGCACCAGTGACAATTTTTTTCTTTTTAAACATTTTTTACACATCTCCCCATTCGAGAATGTCTTCTCCCTTATCCAGTAATATGGAGGTATTATTGTACATGGCCCCATGAGTATCTGGTTCATATTCAATTTGTCGTCCACTTCCATAGGCCTCGATGGAAGGTGATTTATTGGTCATTTTCTTCCTTGGAGACATTTATGAACCTCCAAGGTAAATGTGAGATTAGTGTAAATAAAAACATAACTGGTACATAAACTAATTTGTTTAAGTATCTTCAAATACCCGAGCATGGTGAGCACTTACATTATATTTAAAAAAGAAAGTGGCTTGAAAAGATGCTCAAAAGGTCAAAATCAGAGCATTTCTTACAAACTGTTTCGATGATTATTAGAGGGGTTAGAATCAACTACTCTGGTATTTTAAGTGTGTATCAGTAGAGTTAGTGTAACAATTCTCGATGAAGTGTGAATCGGGTGATTTGATGGGAATATCACCGATGGGATCGACAACGTTTATAACAAGACCTTTGAAGTGATTAGATAAGTTTGAGTCAAGATTGTCGATGAAGAGGGGAATTCATGAAGAAAGGAAATAGTTGGTATTAACTCCTCCGATGTATCAGAGGAGTCTATGCAAAATCCTTCGATACATTAGAGGAGTTGATACGAATAAATCTGAATGGTTTATGCATGAACTGCAATTATACGATGTGTATTAGACCAGTTAAGTGGAAGACTCCCGATGGAAGTGAGGGAAGTTCGTATGATAGTCTTCAAAGAAATTTAAATGAGATGTTGGATCATTCTTTCTCAAGGGGATTCAAGGAAATTTATGTTTGGATATGGTCCCCTCATCAAGGTTGAGACCGGATAAATTTGGTGACAATGTACCTGTGTTAGATAACTGGGTTTGAGGCCAAGATTGTGCAAGTATTGTTGGAGGATCCAGGCATTCCTGGACTATGGATAAGTATGAGAACTAAGAAAGATAGAAATTGGGGCACAAGTGTAGGTCAAACAGGGAAATATATGATGTAGGGGAAAGAATGGGATAGCTTGGCAAATTTAATCCTTTTTAAATAATCATAAAACCCTAACCCTAAAATTGTTTACTAGAAAAAGAATGGGTGAAAGACCAATTTAGGGCCTACCTGACAAGTGATTGACACGTGGAGGATGTTGGTTGGTTGAGAGAAGACACTTTGATCTTGGATTTCTCTCACTTGGGACCTACTCTTCTTATACATATTATTTTGAGAACAACTTGAACACATAAATATAACCGAGATATAACAATGAAATACACAAAAATATAGAAGAGAACACAAAAATACAATGAAACCCAACTTCTATTACTAAATAAGATAGAAAAACACTAAAGAACACAAACTAGAAAAATGGGGTAGCTTATCTCTAAAAAGAAAGAGATGTTGGTTATGCTTCATTCACAAGAAGCTTTACATCACACTCCATTGCATGCTCAAAGGGCCTCCTTCACCTCAATTATATATGAGAGAGTGAGAGGAGAACAATTCCCATGATGCATGTGGAGTAAATTGGATTAAGTTTATAAAATTCCAGAGGCATGTAAAATACTAGGACTTCCCGAGCGGTCACCCATCCCAGTACTACTTTAGTCTGAGCACAATTAACTGTGGAGTGTTAATGGAATCCTATGAATTAATGCTATGTTGTAGGAATGTACATAAGACCATTACATGATGTCTGTAATTAACAAATGAAGATGACATTACATTCTATTCCATATCAAAAGGGTGAATGTCATGGTTTATCAAAACCACGAGATCAAAATGGTGATTTAGTGGAAAAGGTGGATGGCCATCGAAATCCATCTAAATCATTCCTCCCCCTTAGGAATCAATGGTCCCCATTACGTCAAGTTCC
Organism: Picea engelmannii; assembly: GCA_009831015.1. NCBI lineage: Eukaryota > Viridiplantae > Streptophyta > Pinopsida > Pinales > Pinaceae > Picea > Picea engelmannii. The sequence continues at coordinate 75,048 of ML817936.1, forward strand.
CTTGGGATACAAGGAGACTTCTACTAAATCTGAAGCTTGGTGTGTTGCTTGCCTTGTTGAAGAAGTTGTCATGCTTAGCTTGTTGTAGGTTGTCATGAAATTGTTGCTAAAGGAATTGAATCCATTCAACCAATCTAGCTGCATGATCTACCTGAGTGTGGGAGGACTCTATCGGTGAAGATGCAATATGAAGAGTATGAAGGGTTCTATTATAACCTTTCTTTACTGGGCAGTGTGGAGGCACCCCCATAGGTGCAACAAGAACATCTTGGTACTCTTCTACAATATTTTTGATCTGCTTCTGTTGGATACAAAGGTCTTGGGATGAGGATGCAATGGTTGCAGTGTCCTTTTGTTCACCTTCTGATCAGATTTTGAAGAGGCTAAACTTTGCAGTATGAGAGATTACTTTATGGCATTTTTTTGGTGGGACAATAGTTGAAACTACCCCTGGTATCCTGTATATTTCCCCCCCAGAGTAACAATGATGCTACAGGGTCAAGATTCATAAATAGCATGACGCCTCCACATATATGGTTGGACTAATAGAAAATCACAGACTTCCAATGGGGAAACATCACATAATACCTCATCCTTGAAGGGATTTATGTCGTAGGACATGAGACATTGTTGGTTGACATGAAGATATTGACCTTGGCGAATCCACCCGATGTTGTATGGTTGTGGGTTTGGTGTTGTTGGCATATCCAACTGCTTGAAAACCTATGCTGAGATGATTTTCTTTTGGCTTCCACTATCAACAATAAAATGTAGTGGGGTCCCCTTCACCCACATCTGTGAATGGAAGAGTCACTCCCCCTCTTCAAGATCCTCTTCTGGTTGGATTGTTGTAGTTGCGACAATAGCAGTGGGTTCAACATCAATGATCTATCTCCTTTTATCATTTTTTGAATTAGGGTCAAAGTCGGGGCTTGGATATTTATATTTTAGCTCGGCTACCAATGATTTTATTGAGCGACATTCATCAGTGTTATGCCAAGGGATGTTGTGGAACTCACACCACTTTCTGGTGTCTTTCGTGGACTTCCCATTACCCTTATTTTCCCACATCTGGAGATGTCACTCTTGAGTTTGGCCTTCCTTTCTATGTCCTTTATCGTTTCCTTTTCCATGCTTCTCCCACTTACTCTGCTCCTTGAATTTCTACTCAATTTTGATTTCATATCGATAAGCAGCTCCCAATGAGGAGATGTCTAGAAAATTCATCTATGTTTGGATGTAGTTGTGTATACCACTGTGGTACCTCAAAACTAGGTGTCGCTCGGAGTCTTTGATACCTAGCTTTGAACTCAAGGTATGAAATATGTCGGTGTACTCCAACACCGCTTGATCTCTTTTCTGATGTAGAGTTGTCCATCTCATGTATTGGTCATCATAGTTTCCGACAGGGTAGAACTCCTCCTTTAGGGCATCTACAAAGGCTTCCCAAGTGGGTTCTCTCCCAAACAGTGTAGATTCATCTATGTTGTACCTCTCCCAGTAACCTTCCCACCAAGATCTAACATGGGGAAGGGATTTAAGGAGCTCGAAGGTGATCTTTTCACTGTCAGAAATTTTTTGGATAGAGTAATAACCTTCTAGCAGATTCAACCATTTCGCTAGAGCATTTGCCTCTATCTGGACTTCAAATAAGGGGATATCAAAATTGAATTGTACCTTGAAGGGTATCGCACTTGTGAAATGGTTTCTTGTTGAATATTCCTCGGTTGTCGCCATCGATAGTCTTCGAAGGATCTGAGCGAAGTTGTCCATCATCTTATTCCTTTGTCACACGAGGGATTCCTCAAGCAACGTATTGAAAGGATCTCATGCTTTTTCATCTCTCTTTTCTTCTGACATGGGAGGTCTCTTGGGATAGCGAGAGTGGTTGTCCTCAAGAGAAACTATCTTGAGACTGAAATCTTTATACCCTGACCTCGTCAGGGACTTGCTCTAAGAAATGACAAGGAGCAGACTGATCTAATACCACTGATCTAGATTATTTTGAGAACGACGTGAGGAAAAAATATAACCGATATATAACAATGAAATACACAAAAATATAGAAGAGAACACAAAAATACAGTGAAACCCAACTTCTATTACTGAATAAGATAGAAAAACATTGTAGAATACAAACTGGTAAAATGGGGTAGCTTATCTCTAAAAAGAAAGAGATGTTGACTACACTTCATTCACAAGAATATTTACATTGCACTCCATTGCATGCTTAAAGGGCCACCTTCACCTCAATTATATATGGGAGAGTGAAAGGAGAAAAATTACCATGATGCATGTGGAGTAAATTGGACAAAGTTTATAAAATTCCATAGGCATGTAAAATACTAGGACTTCTAGGACAGTCACCCATCCTAGTACTACTCTAGCCCGAGAGCACTTAACTGCGTAGTTCTAATGGGATCTGGTGCATTAACGCTATGTTGTAGGCATGTACATAAGACTGTTACATGATGTCTTTCATTAACAAATGAAGATGAAATTACATTCCATTCCTCATCAAAAGGATGAATGTCATGGTTTATCAAAACCACAGGCTCAAAATGGTGATTCAGTGGAAAAGGTGGATGGCCACCAAGATCCATATGGATCATATTATTTCATTTATTCTCAATCAAATAATGAGAATGAGGGTCGAATGCTTATTTATAAGTTTTGGCGATTTCAACAATAAATGTGGATAGGTGGTAAACCTTAAACAGACAGAGTTGGTGACAATTCCTCTTATATGTGTCAGAGGAGTTAGTGGGAAAGTTTTTGATACACATCAAAATACTTGTCAGAAAGAGTGTTGAATCTCACCGTAGGAGAAGGAAAAAACTACTTGAATGTATTGAATGAGTTAATGTGAAATCCTTCGATGTATCAGAGGAGTTTGCAACAAAATGTGTGATGCAAAGAATTGTAGAAATCAAGAGATGTTCGATGGATATCAGTGATTTTGGAGGGAAATCCTTCGATGTACATTTTAACTCCTTCGATGCACTCATTAACTCACTCGAAAACCCAAAATTGAGCTTGAAAATTTTTCTAAGTGTCTAAATTGAGAGGGACAAATTTGACTGAAATGTGAAGCTTGAAGAGAATGATTAGAAAGGGAGAATAAACCATCAAGAATATACAAGTCGAAGAGTTTTCAAAGACAAAAAATAAAGGGACTTAATTTTCTTGGAGGAGCTATTCGAGTAAATCAAAAGAAAATGGAGGGTTGTAGTGTCTGTCACAAAAAATGGTGACACACTGGGTGAAGCCTTGAATATCTATAAGATGACATCCAAACACATATATTTGAGGAGGTGAGTCATTTTCATGCCTAAATGAAGTGAGAAATAATAGGTCCCATAGTTATTTTTAGAATACAGGTTTTGATGAGACAACATTTGAATGATACAAAGGGGAAGTTATGACCATGCCTTAGAACAAATTGTCTCTTAACACGTGCTTATTTATATTTAAATGAATTTGGGAATGCATGAGAAGTATTACGGGGAAACAAAACATTAGGAATTATGAAAAGAAAAGTTGGGATGCACTTATTTGGTGTTTCTCTAGTGCCAACAAGCGTCCATAGCCCCGATGGAGTCACCCCGATGTCACAATCCTTGCTCCACTTCGAGCGACCGTCCATAGCCCTGGCAGAGATACTGGCATGTCCGACGTGATATGGAATTACTTTCTCCAAGCCTTTACCTTTTGGAGTTTAATTCTCTTATGCTTAGAGAGAGGTATATGGGGGGTTCCATTTTTCCTTTAAAGGCACTAGGGATGACACCTGTGATGGTGAGATTTTAACCCTTGATTATAGATGAGTGAACTCCCTAAGTAACGTTCTATGGAATACTACAAATGAATTTTCCTAAACCATTTATTCTTAGTCCAAACCATATACAAATTTTTTCTTAGGCTAATCCCTTGGTTCCTTACCTTGTCATATTTAAATGCACAATTCTTGTATACAATTGCGCTATGTTCCACAACTAGATCTGAATTAAAGTGATGCACAAAAAAGATATATGGTTAGGGATGGGTAGTTTCTGGAAGACAAGTCACAGATTTAATAGGATATTGAAATCAAATGTGTTACTTCTTAGAAACATGTTCAAGACTAAGCTATTAATAATTTGAGAAATTCGGAGTGACAGTTTTCAAGATAGAAGAATAAATCTTGAAAATTAAATAAACTACAAAGCACTGAATCTAGAAACAAATAGAAATCAAAGTAAAACAAGGCAAGAAATAGAAGCAAGAGACAAATATATATATATATATATATATATATATATATATATATATATATACATGGAGGCTAGCTAATGTAGTGTTTCAGGATTTGGTCATTTATGGGGAGGAGTTAGCATCCCCTTCAAGATTTTGTAACTGGTAAGTTCCTTGGGCAATTCTCTCTTTGATCAGGAAAGTCCCAAGCCATAATTGTTGGAACTTTCAATGGTTTCCTTTATCCTCATGTGGCTTGTCCCACTTGAGGCCCAGATCTCCAACTTGGAAATATTTCTCACCAGCAAACTTCTTATCAAACCAACGCTTAACAGTCTATTGATGCGTTTCGAACTTGTATTTTTCCTTGGAATTATTTTCTTCTAAGTTCAAAAAAGTATCAATGCGTCATTGGATGACGGGACATTCTCTCCCATGCAACTGTTGGGTAAGCTGTAGGGAAGGAAGGTAAATTTTTGAAGGTAAGATAGATTCTTTCCCATAAACAAGTAAGGGGAGGTCCCTATTGAGGCCTTAGAAGTGACACGATCAGACTAGGGGAAATTGGGTAGAGATTTGTTCCAATTTCTATGGTGATCAACTATTGTTCGCTTAAGGATTCAGATTAGCCAAGTATAATAGTTGGATGCATATTTCAAATTAATCCCCTTTTCTAAAGAAAACTCAGATAATTTCAATGATGAAAATTAAGTTGCATTATCAAACACAAGATATTTCGGCATCCCAAACCTGATGATAATGTGTTCTTCAAGGAAATTCATTATTGTTTCCTCTTTCACTTTGGTTAATGGTATTACTTTGGCCAAACACATGAAATAATCTATAGAGGTTATGATATACCTATTCCACTTAGAAGAATGAGAATTGATCTCACTAATGATGTCCAACCCCCATTGTTCGAAGGGTTCTTCAACAGTGATAATTTGGAGCGGAATAACAAATTTATATTCTCTTCCCACATATTTTTGGCATGTTTCACAACTTCGTGAATACACATGGGCATTCTTGAACAGTGTAGGCCAATAATATCCATATCTCAATATCTTGTGAGCTATTGTATCTCTTGAAAAATGGTCTCTTGTCGGCCCACCATGCATATCCTTGAGGACTGTATCAACATCATGTTCTTCCAGGAATCAAAGTAGTACTCCATCATAGTGTTTTTGAAACAAGACACCATGTACCAGCTAATATTGTAAATATTTTAGTTTGAGTGCTCCTTTGTTCATGGAATTGAGGTGTTTTGGGGTCGTACCGTGCTGAATATAATATGTGATATAATTATAATATGAGTCTTCAACAGCTAGAATGTAATGAACTCATTGTGCATACATAGTCGATTCCTCTTTCCATTTGTCCTCTTCTTGATTTTCATCACCCATATCTTGTGTCACCAATTTGCAAAGGCCTGGACCTTTAATGATGTTGGATGGTTTAAATTCCAGGTCATACTCTTGCATGGATATCATATAGTTACCTCATATCTCTCCCAAATCCCTTTGAATGGAGAGAGATATGACCTCAGGGTGAGGGACGATCACTTTAGTGTGGTTCTTCAAAATGTAAGGTTTGAAATGCTTGACTGCTTTGTGGACAACAAAATATTTCTTGTCCACCGGTGGATAATTTATTTCAACACCTTGTAATCCAATGCTCATTAATACGACAGGGTATTCATTCCCTTGCTCGTGTTTTTTTGTGAGCATTGCCACAAGGGAATGATCAGAATCAAAGGTGTACAACAAGAAGTCCTTAGTGAAATCTGGACTTCGTAGAGATGGTGCATCGAATATAGCGGCTTTGATATTTTCAAAAGCATCTTTCTCAACAGATGTCCATTTGAACTTAACATCTTTCTTAATAATCTGTTGAACTGGTTTAGCGATTTCGAAAAATTCTGGAATGAATCTTCTTACAAATTTGATCTTACCAAAAAGAGACTACATTGACTTCTTACAATGCGGTGGAGGGGTTTGCACAATAGCTTTAGTTCTTTCCGGATATACTAAAATCCCATCTTTGGGCATCACATACCCTAATAGAATACCCTCTGAAACAAAAACAAAAAAAAATATAGTCTTCTTGAGATTCAATGAGATACTAGACTTCTTTCATCGTTCAAATATTTGTTTCATATGTCTTTGGTGGTCTTCCCTTTTCTTTGAATAAATAGTGACATCGTCGGGATAGACCACCACACTTTGAGTGATTAAACCTTTGAAAGAAATATCATAGCCCTTTGAAATGTGGCGCTTGCATTTATTAAATTAAAGGGAATCCTTTTGTATGTATATGTCCTCCATTTAGTTCTTTTGTATGTATATGTCCTCCATTTAGTTCTGAATGTGGTTTTTAATAGGTCTAATTTTTCCACGAGAACCTGATTGTATTCTAGAAACACGTCCAATAGAGAGAACATCTTGGAGCCAGAGATGAGTTGCATGATTTATTCCATGGGGGGAACTGGGTAGATATCTTTGTAGGAAGCTCAGTTCGGGTTTCAAAAATATATACATATCCTAAATTCTCTAGACTTGTTGTTGAATCGAACCATATTCAACACCCAAGTTTAATGGAGGACCTTGAAAATGATTCATGCATCTAACAACTTCTTTAACTCTTTTTGGATGAGTTGTTCAAGGGTGGGATGTATTTTCCTCAGATTTTGATGGAATGGTATGACACCTTCTTTGATTGGAATCACATGTTGGATTATCCAGGTGTCATAATTCTTAAAATCATCATAAGTCCATGCAAACACATCGCAGTACTTCTTAAACAAATGCATAAACATATAATTTGTTTCCTTTGAACAACAAGTGTAAAACTCAACAAGACACAAGAATTAAGAGATGGGACAAGGATGCAAAAACCTATAGACATTATTTTCAATCCATGTCATTAGATGAATCAAACGAGAGTTAGTTCCAAAAAAATGGACTACTCAACATCAAAGCCATTGGAACTTGTATACATGGACCTATGTGGGTCAGCAAGAACAAAAAAATTAAAAGGTGAGAATTATTTTATGATTCTTATTGATGATTACATAAGAATGACATGGGTTACATTTCTTAAATAAAAATATTAATCATTTGAGAAGTTTAAAGTTTTCAAAGCCCTAGTTTAAAATGAGACTGATTTAAAAATCAAGTGCTTTAGATCAGACAAAGGAGGTGATTTTGCATCGTATGAATTTGATGAATTATGTGAGAATCATAGAATCAAAAGAAATTTTTTTATAGCAAGGACTCCATAGAAAAAAGGATTTGTAGAAAGGAAGAACATATTTATACAAGAAATTCTTAGAACAATGTTGAATGAAGCTAAACTTCCAAACACCTTTTGGATAGAAGTAGTCAACACAGCAGTTTAATATAGAACAAATTAGAGTGAACAGTAGCAAGACACCTTATGAATTATAGAAAGGTAAACTAGCTACAGTAAAATACTTAAAATTATTTGGCATAAAGTGTTATATAAAGAGAAATGAAGATAATTTAGGAAATTTGATTCCAGAACAGATCAAGGTATCTTTCTTGGCTATGCATCTAGAAGCAAGGCCTACAAATTCTACAACAAAAAACTCTGTAAGGTTGAAAATAGTATTGATGTAAGAGTGGATGAAGAAATAATCAAGAGTAAAAGTCACAAAAAAAAATGAAAATATACAAGAGACAATATACAAAGAACAAGAAAAGGAAGAAGAAAAATAACATGAAAAGAAAGAACAAGAATAAATAGAACACCAATATCCAGAGACACCATCCAGAATTGTCCAAAAGAATCATCCATAAAGTTAGATTCTTAGTGATATAAATGCAGGAGTTCAAACTAGAAGCATATTGAACTTTTCTTTGCTATCTAAAATAGAGCCCAATAATTTTACACAAGCTAGTGAAGATAAGCATTGGGTTGATGTTATGGAAGAAGAACTAAATCATATTGAAAAGAATGTGACATGGGAACTTGTTCCAAGACCAAAATACAATAATGTGATTGGCACCAAATGGCTCTTCTGAAACAAATTGGATGAAGATGGAAAAGGAGTAAGAAATAAATCAAGAATGATATGTAAAGGGTATGCTCCAGTTGAGGGTATTAACTTTGAAGAATCCTTTTATCCAGTGGCAAGATTAGAAGCAATAAGAATGTTTTTGGAATTTTTGGTTTTCAAGAAATTCAAAGTATATAAAATGGATGTCAAGTCAACCTTTCTAAATGGAAATATAGAATAAGAAGTATATATTGAACATCCAAAAGGATTTCAATTGTCATGAAATGAAGATTATGTATGCAAAATGAAGAAAGAACTACATGGACTAAAGCAAGCTCCTAGAGCTTGGTATTCAAGACTTGACAAATACCTACAACAAAAAGGTTTCAAAAAGAGGAGTGAAGAAAATAATATTGATATCAAAACAAACAATGAATATCTGTTAATCATTGTGGTTTATGTGGATTATATCATTTTTGGAAGTAATGCTGATAGAATGAGCCAAAAGTTTGTAGAAGAAATGAGAAAGGAATTTGAGATGTCCATGCTTGGAAAATTGTCATTCTTTATAGGTTTGTAGGTTTATCAATATAGAAAAGGAATATTCATTTCTCGGATAAAATATATCAAGGAAATGTTGAATAAATTATAAATGGTATATTGTGCACCTATCAGTACACCCATGATAAAAGGATGCAAGTTGATAAAAAATGATGAATCTCCAGAAGAAAATCAAACACCGTGCAGGTCAATGATTGGAAGCCTACTATATGTGACAACATCAAGGCTAGACATCATTCAAGAAGTAGGATTGGTTGCAATATTTCAATATTCACCAAAGGAGACACATGTGTAAGCAGTAAAAAGAATATTCATATATCTGAAGGGAACATTTGACTTTGGCTTGTGGTATTCAAGAAGTAAGGACTTCATTCTAACAACATATATAGATGTAGATTGGGAAGGAAGTATTGGTGACAAAAAAGTACCAGTGGAGGAGAATTATTTTTAAGAAACTATATAGTATCATGGTTGAGAAAGAAGCAAAATTAATCTCTCTGTCCATAGTAGAAGTTGAATATATTGCAACAACAACATGTTTCACACAAGTTCTCTGGATGAAGCAGAAAATGAAGGATATCAAGGTAGAATATGATCAACCAATTTCAATCATCTGCAAAAACATAAGTGAAATCAACATTTCAAAGAATCATGTTATGCACTCAAATACGAAGCATATTCCAATCATGTACCACTTCCTAAGAGAACAGGTATTCGGTCAAAGTGTCAAGTTGGAATACATTACCACCAAAGAACAGGTTGGAGATATTTTTTCTAAACCACTTCTGAGAGACACATTTGAATATCTCATACAGAAGCTAGGAGTGATATCCCTCTCCTATTATTAGTAAAGGGAAGCACAAGCTCAAGGGGGGAAACCCTTTTCCATTGATGTCAAAGGGGGAGAAGTTGCAAACAAAGGAAGAATTGCAGACACAAGGAAAGTTTCAGATAGGGGGAGTATCATAATTGACTAAGGGTTTCCATCAATGACAAAGGGGGATATTTTTGGAAAAAGTGTTTTCATTTATGTCAAAGATGGGGGGAGAATATAGATGTCTAAGATAAATATTTCAATATGGATGTTGTTGGAAATATTGTTTTTGGATGTTTGATGCTTAGTTTGGATACCCTATCGTTGAATTCATTTTTACTCTAAATACCTAGATCAAGTGGGATAATAGGTTATATGGTTGGAAATTGTATTCCAAGACCTTTCCAATGGTATATGGCACTCCCTCTAACTCCTTAAGAATTAGGAGATATGGATTTTTATGTTATACAACCCAACCATAAAGTTTAGGTCAACCTAGCCAGTCTTTATAGGTCGACGCTAAAAGTGAGAACAAAAACACTATAAATGTTAGATAGATGTGTGAATTTTAAGAGAATCCAAGAAATAAGACCAAGTCTAAGGTGCGAAGAACATATCTGAGGTGCGCAAGAGAATATGGAGAGTATTCTTGGGGTCTAAAGGTGTAAGAGGATTTTTCTTCGAGTTTTAAGGGTGCACTATGAAGGAATAAGATATATGGTGTTGTAAAGTGCATTATTTTGAGGTTATGATGTTGTTGTCTGGGATTGTATTCTAGGAATGATGTTACCATGCTCGCTAGGACATGAAGGATAAATCTAACAAGGGTTTGAATCTATGTCTGGGGTATGAAGCAAGGAGAGGCATTGAAGCATGGAAGTTAAGGGTATGATGATGCTATGAGATACATGAATTATAAAGCATGCAGGTGAAGTCAGAAGTACTCTGTGTATGAAGATCTTAGGTTGGTTCCTACACAATATATTGTTGATTTGGTGCTCAACTGAGGAAATTGATGTCTATAGTAGGTCGGTGCCTACACGATTTGTAATAGTAGGTTGGTGCCTACAGACATTTATAAAGACAATTTTTTGTGGTTTTCTCCCTGGATGGTTTCCAAGTTAAACTCGGTGTACCGTGATTTAATTTTACATGCATTTACTATTTAAATTTGATGAATGATTGATGAATTCTCAATTAAATTAAAAAATATCTTATATAGATTCAACACCACACCCCCCCCCCCTTAGTATAAGCATAATTTCAACAATGCAAGCTCATCAAATATTTATATGGCCTAAAGAAAGCACCTCACAAATGGCATGAAAATCTAACTAAGCATATTTTGAAGATCAATTTCAAGAAATTTAATCTGGATGATGAAACTTTTTTTTTCAAGAAAGTTGGGAAAATTATATATCTTATGGTGTATGTATATGATCTTTTGACAATAGGGGAAAATGAAGCATATATTTCATCCATAAAGAAAAAATTGAAGAAGGGATTTGAGATGACAGAAATGGGACATGTTCACTATTACTTGGGTATTTAAGTAACTCATAATCCAAGCTATTGATTAATTTCTCAAAACACGTACATTGGAGAATTGTTGAATAAATTTGGCATGATTTTTTGTAATCCTCTCTCTGCTCAAAATTTAAATCTAACATCAAAATACGGGAATGAATTTTAGGATACAACTAAATATAGACATCTTTTGGGGAGTCTTGTCTACCTTACCACTAGCATACCAAATATTTCATTTGTAGTTGGCATCCTTTCTAGGTTCATGCAAAAACTTTGTGAAGGACATTAGTGTGTTGCAAAGAGAGTTATAAGGTACTTGAAGGGAACTCAAGTCTTTGGGATAAAATACTCTAATGCAAAGGAATTCAAACTAATTGGATATACATATTCATACTTTTATGGGGATAAGGAGAATGGAGCATCTACTTCAGGATACCTCATGAGTCTTGGATTAAAATATATCTCTTGGAGATTATGCAAATAGTTCATTTTTTCCAACATATTCCACTACAAAGGTAGAGTATGTGGTTGCTACAAAGGAAAAAAAGTATATTTTGTGGCTCATGAAGCTACTAGAGGATTTGTAGAATAAATAGGTGAATGTTACTCCACTTTTAATTGACAACACTTCTACAATCATGTTGGAAAAGAATCCTAGATTTCATTATTGAACAAATCACATCAACATGAAGTACCATCTGATTCTACATCATGTAAATGCCAAGACCAATACATTGTTGTACAAGTGATAAAATTAGAGGCATCTTCACCAAATATCTTGGAAGATAAATTTTGAAAAGTTCAGAAAGATAAAAGTTCAAAACATAAATTTGTACCCTACTACTATAAAAATTGATGTTTTTAATGAGAAAGAACAGCCACAATCGTCTAAATTTTATAATGATTTGAAAGATATTTTGTAGAAATATTTACTCACTATTTATATTGACAAAACAGTAGTCATAATAGTGAAAATATTCCCTTCAAAAACTCTAAATATTAGCACTAACTTGACTATTGGCCAAGAGAAAAAATTGTTGGTTGTCCTTAAGAATCATACAACACCATTGGAATGGGATTAAAAGGACATGAAAGGCATCCATCAAGACATTTTTACTCATCATATTTACATAAATGATTTATCGGTACCCATTAGGAACCTCAAATAAGGATGAACCATGTCTTAAAAGGCATTTTCAAAGGAGAACTACAAAAGGTATTACATGTAGGATTAATTTATCCTATTTCTAATAGTGAATGCATATCACCCTTGGTTATTATTCCTAATAAAATTTGGAAATGGATAGTGTGTTTGAATTATATAGAACTCAACAAATCCACTAGGAAATACCATTTCCCCTTTCTTTTCATTAACCAATTACTAGATGACCTAGAAGGAAAAAAGAACTTATCATTCTTGGATGGGTTCAATGGGTACAATCAGATTCAAATCATCCCTATGGATTAGAATAAAACCAATTTTACTTGTCCTTGGGTCACATTTTCCTACAAGGTCCTTCCCTTTGGCCTTTACAATACTCCTACAACTTTCCAAAGAGCTTTCTTAATCATATTTGCAAACCTCGTCCATGACATTATGAAAATATACGTGGATGAATTCACACCTTATGGAAATTCCTTCCAAGAATCCTTGAAAAACCTTGAAAATTTTCTAGCAAGGTGTGAAGAAATGAACCTCACTCAACCATGAAAAAACAAACATACTCATGAGTAAAGGGGTTTTTTTAGGTCACTGTATCTCCTCCAAGGGGGTTGAAGTTGACCAATCCAAATTGAACATCATAAAATACCTACCTGGACCTCAAAATAAAAAATATATAAGGACTTTCATTGTTCATATAGGCTACTACATAAGGTTCATCAAGGACTTCAGTAAACTAGCCTCCCCTTTGGTCACTTTGTTGTCTAAGGACAGTGAATTATGTTGGATAACAAAATGCCAAAATATGTTTGAGAATATTAAAGAAAAACTCATAGAAACCCCTATCTTGTAAGTTCCTAAGTGGGACATTCCATTACACATTCATATTGATGGATCTGACAAGGCCTTAGGGGTAGTTTTAGGTTAGCAAAAAGACAAAATTACCATTACAATTTATTTTATCGGCAAAAATTTATCTGCTGCAAAGATAAATTATATTATCACAAAGAAAGAGTTTATTTCATTTGTTTATTCCATTAACAATTTTAAACACTACATTACTGTATATCCAATATTTTCTAATACATATCATGCTTCCATTAGGTATTTGATTAACAAAGATGACATTAACAATAGAATCATTAGATGGATTTTACTACTACAATAATTTCATTTAATAATACTTGACAAGCCTATCAAATGGATGTTGTTGCAGATTTTTTATTATGGCTAACCAATACTTTAGATAGTGATGTAGTACATGACAAATTTCCATATGAACACCTCTTTGAAATCTTAGTAGAAACCCATTGGTTTGTTGACATAGTCAACTATTTAGTTACAAGGAGGTTTCCTCAACACTTGTCCTATAGAGAACATTGCAAAGTCATTGTTGGCATGGGGGAAGACCCAAGGTTCAACGCTACAACAACGTACCAACAAAACCCTAACTATCGACCCTTTCGGCAACACCTATGAAGCAGATGAAGTCTCACCCGAGGTAGAGGCAGGGGTGGTTGCATGACTCAAATGTCTGCAACCTTAGCTGGGACATAGATCTATGATTCTAACACTTAATAGAGCACTTAGTAGTAAACATTCATCAACATTAAGTTCTTAGTAACAGCGCAGACAAACCGTAATTATAGAGCATCGCAGCATTCAACCAGATCCACATCTAATAGCACTTAGCATAAAAGGAACACATTAGATCTAGCAGATTTAGGCACTAAGTTTACTCACATAGGTCAAATCTAACATTCATTCTATTTTATAAGCACAAAGAAACATCAATTATATCTAAAATGCATCTATATCATAGCAAGTTACACATAAACACACCAACACATCGCACAAAGTAGAGCAACACAACATATACGTGGTTCAACCCCCCCTAAGGCTACATCCACCAACTCTTCTTCTCTTTTATTATCTTTTGTTAATCAGTTACATGCACATAGGCTCAAAAACCCTACTCCGCATAGGACAGGAGATCTGCACACTTCGCTAGATCCTCCTTCCCCGAGTTAGGTTCAGCACAAAGCCTCCTCTCGATCTCTTGCAGCCCCTTGCACTTAGCTTTACTAGTCTTACATAGTATGCATAGATCACTTACAATCCTCTGATCACATAGATCGATCACTAGCACTTAGAACAATGACCTAACATCACATAGATGCCCCTCCTTACATTGCCTAAACATCTATTTATATTTTACAAAATAGGCCTAAACATGGGTAAACCGATGGGCCAACATCCCAAAACCAATTACATAATCCCAAACCCCAAAAAGGATCCAAAAAGGGGTCGAGATCCTGCAATATCTACTTCGTCTTGCGCTCCTCCTTCGATAGGCTTTCGAAGTCCCAAAATAGGTCAAACTTGACCAAGGATCTCCCAAAACTTGGTCAAGGGTTGTTATAACCCTAATTTGCACCAGACAAGCTTACCTGGCATCAGGCCATCTCAGATTCCTTCTTCGCCAAAACATTGTTGAACAACTCTTCTTAAAAACACTTTTTATAAAGGCCCACACACCTTGTTCTATTACTGCATGCGTGTACATGCTCGCTGACCCAAAACAGCCCACGTGTACCTACAAAAGCACGAAAAAAGGAAAGTTGTCGATAGAACACACAACTTTGGGTGAGTTAACTGAACCTTTCGACCATGCATGGCCAAGGGTTCGTCCAAATACCTAGCTTCTTCTAGCCTATAAAAGAAGGGTTAGGGGTCCCATCTGGAAGAGGAGAATCATAGTAAAGAAACTATACCCAATTGCATAATCCCTTTGTCCCAACCCTTTAGCCTTC
The DNA here is from genome assembly GCA_009831015.1 of Picea engelmannii. NCBI lineage: Eukaryota > Viridiplantae > Streptophyta > Pinopsida > Pinales > Pinaceae > Picea > Picea engelmannii. Next base: position 90,176 of record ML817936.1, read on the forward strand.
CTTGTGAAAATACAAAGATAGAGAAAATAAGTTGGAGGACAGTAGAAGAGGAGACCAAGACCAGGTTCGTGGAGCAACAACTGGCTTCATCATTGTAAGTTGATTTGTTGAAGTTAATAATAAAGACATACTTTTCCCATCCCACCATATGAGGTTTTTATGATTTATTGTATACTTGTTTATTGAAATCTCTAACCCATTAATATATAGATCAAATGCATGCGGAGTTTGTTGTTTGTTTTATGTGAATGCAAGTCAGCCTTGGGAGGAGAGCTGCAATCAAAAAATGATCAAGTGTAAGGAGGGATCTACATCAAACGCCCGTAATAAGGTATGCTCATTTAACTATGTATTCGCTTAAGAATAATGGGGATTAGGTCTGGGATTACGGTAGAAAGTAAAGATCTTTAGGTCTTTTGTACATGCATAATCTAACTCTAAGTGTTATTCCGTAGAGGGATTTCCCACTCACAACAGAAATGGTGACCATACTGGGGAAGTCTCTAGGGTTCCTGGGGATATTTTGGGGTATTTTTAAGAATTAGTTTCATTTTCCTGTTTTTAAAGTTTCTACAAAAGTCTGAGCTAACAGAGATTCTGGTCTTCCATACCAGTTATCTTTGTTTCTTTGCTTGAAAGTAATTTTTTCAAAGACCCACAGAGGTACACGCGGCCTGTATAAGGTTTACACGCGTGTACCCATGCCCTGCATTCTCACAGCCCGCGTGTACACACTAGCTGAGGAAGTGACAGTCGCATGTAGATTCTAGAAAATTGCTTTTAAAGAGGCAGTCATCCTCTTCCCTGTCAGAACTAGTCCTTCTCAGTGGTTTTCTGGAACCCCTTCTAGTTTTTGTTGTTTGTAGTCTGTAGCTTAGGTTTCACCTCGGACTGGTTTGTTCTATGAATTTTTCCTTGATTGGTTTTCTTTTTCTGTTAAAGTAAGTGTCTGAGTCTTCAAGAGATTTTGGTTTTCAATACCAGTAATCTCTACCTGGGCTGGCTTGCTTGGCTTTTTGTTTTTATCTCAGAGTCAGGGATACACACGCCCTGTATAAGGCCATCACGCATGTACATGCCCTCTGAATTTACACAGCTCACGTGCACATGATTGATGTTGAACTGTCAGTGGTGTGCTTGAGGAGAATTTTTGTTGAAGGTGAGGCAGTCATCCTTTCCTTTGACAAGAGCTATACCTATCAGGTTTTTGGGTCTCTATCATAGCGGTCAGTAACTTAGGTTTGATCACAGTAATAGCTTTCTTTTTCATTTAGAAGTTTTTCCTCAAAATTTTCTTTTATAGGGTTTTTAGACAAGTGTGAGAGTCCATTTTTTTAAATTTACTTGTGTGTGATTTTTTACGTGACTCTTTGTGATTTGCGCTTAGGCCAAAAAAATTTCTTGGTTTGACTTGTTTCTTTGATTGGTTAAAAAGAGTTGTTTTTCATTAGTAACCAGGGAAAAGTCTTTTCTTTCATAAGTTCTTGACAGTTTAATTAGATCATATGTAGCTCGTATTCGAGTGAAATCTTGCTTTGAGTTTGTTGTTCAAAGATCTTAGAAAAAATTTAAAAGTTTTAAAAGTTGTTTAAAGAAATTTTTTTGTTTCCAAGATTTCTGTTTATTTTACTTCCATCTTTCAAACATCACTAGTTTCACTTTCATAGCCTTTGACGTAAGACAAACCATAAAATTAATGCTAAATCTAAAATTTATAGGGTCAACCAACTAGTTTAGGGTTAGGGCCTTGAATTAGGTTGGGGAGGAAACTCTTCAAGGCCATTAAAATCAAACATTGGAGTCTGAGTTAGGGAGTGTCAAAGTCCATTATCATGAAATTTATCCGGGACCCCCCTCTAACAGAGGGGATAAACATGAGGTCACGTGCGGAAAGGTAGTGGAGATAACCCCTCCAAAGCTGGACCAATCGTAGTGGAGAACACATATAGAGGGCTTGTTTTGGGATTCCGTCGATTGCATTTGCCACGGGGCTTCATGGGTTTCGAATCCATTTGAGGTCCTCAGTTTTCTTCTGGACCATTTTCTTTCGATACCCTTGATAGGTTTCAAGCTCAGTACCCTACTCATTTTCATCTACCCGACTTTCGACTATACCCGCCTGGTGATTGTTCGCGCACTGGCAACCTAGTTGCCATATTTTTAGGGACATACACAGGTGACTGCGGGGGTATACCACAGTACCTAGGATAGACATCGAGCCATCCTTTACAAAGTATACCCGAAGGGTGCTTCCGTGTTCAAGTTTCACTTGCACCAGTAAGTTGCTCTAGTGTTGGTTGTTGTAACTGTTCTTTCAATTAGTTTAGTGTTTTCTTGTCTTATCTTGTAGGCACTTTTCAGTGTGTGTTGTTTTTTGAACGGTTAGATAGCCCTAGTGTGTCTTTGATCTTCTCACACAATGGAGGATCATGAGATCCATCGGTCATGAAGGCTTCAAGGCCTATCATCGGTTACATTGGATCCACCCTCGCCACCACTAAGGCGAAAGTTAGACCAACAAGGGTCTTTTGAAGCGACCGGGTCACAAGAAATTGTGTCTGGCCAACATCCAGAGGAATCGACTATTTTAGACTTTGGAGTGAAATCTATTGGTCCACCTGAAACCTCAACCACTGATATTTTGGCACCTATCATCATATCAATTCACCCTTACAAGTGCCAGACAGTGTCGCACGCAGCAATGGAAACAAATGTTGTTACTCCTTCTAGGAATTCTTCAATTCCCACTACGGTTGTCACCACAAGAGAGTTTCCACCTCCTAACCCACCATCACTAGTCTGAGCCACCATGGTATCGGTCGCCTCTACCTTGCACAGTGGTCCTATCCCATCTATGGTAGTGGCCACAACCCCTTTCCCAGTAAGTGCGACAGGCCCTCCATTCTCATATGGGATGCCTAGTTTAGGTAAAAGTCATGTACTTTCCTACTCCACTTCACAGACTTCAGGTCTGGGGGCAGGGAGCTCTAACACTCCTCTGCAAGGCCACATGGGGGGCACTCCTGCTCCTTTCAACACTTTCCCTTACGGGGGAGGTCATATACCTCATTCGTCCCTTTCGCTTGGTGGCATGCATCAGCAATCCATCAGGCCACAGGCACACCATAGTTTACCTGGAGCAGGGAGTCAAGGACCACCTTCCCATAATATGTGGGTAGGTTCGACACCATTTTCTTTGTTCGGTGCCTTTGGTAACAACGCCTTCTCATCAGCTACTTTCCCGACTGGGGGAAACCCTATTTCCGGACAACCTATTCCTATGCAGGGTACTATTCCTGCACAGGGGGAAAACCCATGAACATCTTCCGCATCAGGGCCTTGTAATTCTTGGCAGGGATCCGTTCCTTCATCAGAAATGTTGATCTGGGGCAATTCTTTCCATAATCAATGGAACCCCGAACAACGTACTATGCATATCCCCACAGGATCGGCATGGGACAACCCTTCCCAAACTCCTCCGAATGTAATGCACGCCCATCCATCTACGTTCTATTTTGGGAATCAGCTGATGATGTCTCCTCACACACAGAACCCATACGCTGGCCATGGCCATGGTTTTTACTCGAACCCAGGCCCGAATCCGAACTTTTCCTGGCAACCTGGTGCTAGTCAAACTCCAGTCCCCTTTTTCCCAGGCTATCACCAACAACCCAAACTACCTTTCCTGGAAACCTTGCATTTTCCATACTTGACAAGGTTGTTGAATGACCCTATCTGTCACGATCTACATTGGCCTCCTATGCCAACGAAGTTTCCTTCGGACATACCAAAGTTTGAAGCCAAGCCTAATGAAGATCCAGGCGATCATGTGACTACCTTCCACCTTTGGTGCTCATCTAACTCATTGAAACATGACTCTGTATAGTTGTGATTGTTTCAACGTACTCTCATTAGGAGTGCCACGAAATGGTACATTGATCTTGATCGCTCAAGATACTCTTCCTTTGGTGAATTGGAAATGGCCTTCCTAAACCATTTCCAATTACCTGTGAGATACGACGTTGGCACATAATTGTTGGCCAATTTCACACAGACAAAAGTAAACCATATCTCTGATCACATCCAAGAATGGAGACGTTGAAAGAGTTTAATTAAGGTCCTAGTCCCACCAGCATTCCTGCTCGAGTGGTTCCTTAAGTCTTTGGTCCCACAGTTATCCAAAGACGTCGCGACTTTAGGAGTGTTCTCCAAAGAATATGCCATCATGAGTGCTCAATGGCTTGAGCTCATCTATTCTCAGTCTAGTTTATTATACGAGATCTTTCCATATGCGCCATGCTCAATACTTGATAAAACCAAATAGAGAGTTGGACCACATGCCGATGGTATTGTTGTTTCACCACAAACAAAGCCCACTGAGCAACTGACGAAGCAGTTGCAGAAATTGTCTATACAACACACAACGGCCAGCCAAACTACTGTTTTGGCTACTCCCCCTACTAAAATGTCGTATGTACACACAGTGAAATGGACAAATCCAAAGGCCACCCAGCAGCCTGAAGGAACGAAAAAACAACAAAAGAAGGGTAAGGGGGATAAGAAACCCACTGATAATGCTGGCGGGGGAAACACTGAGAAACGAAAGGCAAGGTGTCTATGCAACCTATGCGCAGAAGACCACCCGACCCACCTATGTCCCCGGCTTGCAGAGGCCCAAAATTTTGTGACACAGCAACAACCTGCTATGTTAACAAATCCATTTCAACATGGACAAAACCTAACCCAAGCCTCTACAAGTGCAGAAGGAGGCAGTCAAGGACCCTCTCCGTATTCGAACAATATTGCATTCGTGAATGTATATGTGATGAAGGATGATGCTTTCATATCCACTAGAGCACATGACTACAGTAAACCAAGAACTTCTGAGAAGGGAAAAGAAGTTGAACTCCCATCTCTTCCTCTATAGATTGAGAAGAATTTGGGTGAAACAATGACATGCATCCCAAAAGGAACATTCAAAAAATATTCTCACAACCCAAATGCAAGGGCCACCTAGAACTATTTTGTGGTGGAAGATTTGTCTCAAACCCCTTGTGCGATGTCCTCTTTGGAGTTCCTCCAAAGTTGACCTTCCCAGAGGAAAGCTTTGTTAACCACTCTAGGATATAAAGAGACTCGTAATCCGGGTACCATCATGCTAGATACAACCAACTTAAAACCTCGTCTGCCTTACCAAGTAGCATTTCAGATAGTAGTGGCTCACCCCATGAAAAATTTTACTCAAAATATTTTCCACACGGTGGTTGATGAGGGCGCCTCGACATGCGTTATGTCGTTGGCATGTTGGAAGGCCATTGGCCAGCCCATTTTGTCTCCGTCGCCCACTCTTCTCACTGCTTTCGATGGTCATTTGTTCCGACCACATGGTATCATTCCCTCTTTTCCCATGCAATTGGGAGGGAATACTGTGTGCGTTGAGGTATATGTAGTTGACACATCTCTTGACTACAATATTTTGTTAGGAAGGAGTTGGACATATGCCATGCAAGCAGTGGTTGCTATAGTTTTCTGGGTCTTGTTGTTTCCACACGAGGACCAGATTGTGACCATTGATCAATTGTCTTTCTCCAGATCTGACCCTTCATTGGGGGTGTTTGCGGTCCCGATGATTGATAATCCTCAACCAAGCATAGTCAACATAGGGGTTGGTTTGTGCCCATATTTGATGGGTACCTTCGATTACCCGCCCCCTCAAGGCAATGTCAAGTTCATATCCGACCACCATAAGGTTGATATTTTCCAAGTTTCATCGTTTCACACGACTTACTTCATCGATCCATGGATACTTCCTTCCCCGTCATCTAGGATGGAGGGGACGGGGCATCCGAGCATGTCCATGCCCTTGTCCGCAACTGAAGTAGCGTACTCTGTAGTCCAGCAAGCTTTAGCCAACTGAGATCCAACTCCTGCACAAGATTTTGATCCACTTCTAGAGCCTATTTGGGCTCAAGGTTCTCTCACTAACACCGATTAGTTAGACTTAGTCTTTCCCTCTAACGAAGCATTCATTGAAGCAATGACTAGTCCGGACAAACCCTGGGATGATATTCATCATAGATCATAGTTTCTCCCAGAGTTAAGTAGAATCGAGGCCGGAGAATTCACCTTGACTATTACTGGAGATAAGACTTGTCCTATTAATCCATTAGCTATACATGATGTCTATGTTGAGGGTAATATGGAAACCATCATTGAAACCATACCGATCAATATCTCCAGAACCCCTGGCGTCATGGAGAATGTTTTCGTCGGAGTTGACTGCTCCCCTAGAGAGATTCAAATCTACACAGATCTATTTAAAGAATTTCGTGACGTTTTTGCCTGGTCTTACGAGGAAATTCCAAGCATTGATCCAAAAATAGTTGAACATGAAATCACAACTTATCCAGATGCCAAGTCTATCTGGCAAAAGATTCATCCAGTTAACCCTAGGAAAGCAACAGCCATTAAGGTTGAGTTTGAGAAACTGCTAAAAGCCAGTTTTATCTATCCTATCCATTTGACCCAATGGTTTTCAAACCCCGTGCCGGTCAATAAAAAAAAAGGCACAACTCATCTATGTACAGACTTCCATGATTTGAACAAGGCATGGCCCAAAGATAATTTTCCCACACCATTCATCAACCAGATAATTTATGAATGTGCAGGTTGCGAGGCCTTCTCTTTCATGGGCAGTTTTTTCGGGATATAACCAAATACAAATCAAACCCAAAGACCAGCACAAAATAGCATTCATTTGTCCATGGGGTACATTCGTGTATCGTAAGATGTCTTTTGGTCTCAAAAATGTTGGAGCCACCTTTCAGTGGGCCATGTCCTTTTCTTTCCATGACCTCAGGCATATAGTCGAGGCCTATTTAGATGATTTAGCATCTCTATCTTGCAAGAGAACGGATCATCCCACACACCTCCGACTTATCTTTGAGTGTTGTCGCTACTTCCGGATTCACTTGAATCCAAACAAGTGTAGATTTTGCGTAACATCGGGACGTTTGTTAGGTTTCATAGTGTCAACAACAGGGATCATGGTCTATCCTCTCAAGGTGGAGGCAATAATTTAGTTTCCCCCCCCATGCACAATCCTTCAACTTCAAAGTCTACAGGGCAAGGTGATTTTTTTAAGACGCTTCATCGCTAACTATGCCGAGATCACCAAGGGTTTTTGTGCACTTACTTAAGAAAGGAATTCCTTTTTATTGGGACGATGTCGCTCAATGCTCTTTCACCGAGTTGAAACATGCCCTCACAACTTCCCCTCTGCTCCAACCACCTAACTATAACAAGGATTTCTTATTATATCTAGTTGCAGCAGAGTCAACCATTGGCATGGTCTTAGTTCAGGAAGATGACTTGTTCTTAGAATATGTCATCTATTACCTGAGCCGAGGCCTCGTAGGACTGAAACTCAATTATTATCATATCAAAAAACTTGCGTTGGCAGCAGTCCATGTTGTTCAAGGGTTCTGTCATTATTTTTTGTTTCTCAAGACCACCATCATTGTTGTCATGAATCCATTTCAGTACATGGTTACACGACAGGTAATAGGCGGAACGATCAGTAGATGGATAGTCGTCCTCCAGGAGTTTGACTTAGATTTCATTTCAGTGAAATCCAAAAAGTCACTGGTCTTCGCAGAACTTATTTCGGAACTTGCGGTTGAGTCAGGTGATCTTGTGCCCGAAGAATCGCCTATCAGAGGAGATATGTTTTTGATCACCTCTTCAGATCCCTGGTATGGATATATAATTATCTATCTCCAGACTTTGAAGTGCCCCACCTCTGCTTCTCGTGATGAGCATCGACGCATACACCATCAGGCTAAGAATTATCTCATACTCAATGATACATTGTATCGGATAGATGTAGACTGCATCCTGCACCGATGTCTCACTCACGAAGAAGCAATTATTGTTCTTAACAATTTTCATACCGGAGCCTGTGGTGGTCATTTGTCTGGGTTGGCAACAGCCCAAAAGATTCTACGAGTAGGTTACTTCTAGCTAACACTAATCAAAGATTATATCGAATCGGTCAAGAAGTGCCACCCATGCCAAATCTTCTCTCGGAAGATGAGGGCACATCTCGCTCCCTTGTTTCTTGTCATCAAAGTTGGTCCCTTCACCAAGTGGGGGATTGATTATACTACATGCAACCCTCCTTCGGCAAGGGGGCATCATTATATCATCGTAGTCGTAGACTACTTCACAAAGTGGGTCGAAGCTATGCCAACATTTAAAGATGATGGAGCGACCGCAACTCTCTTTTTATTCAACCAGATAATAGCAAGGTTCGACATCCCAAGGGAGATTTTCACTGACCATGGTAGTCACTTTCAAAACTAGATGATGATAGAGTTAACATCAAATCTTGGGTTACGGCAGGAACATTCATCACCCTACAACCCCCAAGAAAATGGTTAGGTGGAAGCTGTGAAAAAAACTCTTAAGACCATTCTACAGTGAATGATCAACTCAACCAAGTCAAATTGGCATTTGATGTTATACTTGGCATTATGGGCTTACCGAATGTCTGTTAAGACTGCAACCGGTTTCTCACATTTCCAACTCATTTATGGGCTGGAGGCAGTCTTTCCTATCGAATGTTATATCCTTTCTCTAAAGTTGGAAATACAATTATTGCCAGACACTTCTCCACTTGAAGAGCAGTTATTATACCTGGAGCAGCTCAATGAGAAGCGTCGTGATGTGTCCCTGGCCAATGAGGCTCACAAACATAAAGTCGAGTGTCAGTATGATAGGTCTGTTCGTCCTCAGATTTTCACTGAAGGCGACCTTGTCCTAGTCTACGACCAAGATAAGGATCCCCTGGGGGCAGGAAAATTTAAACCCATGTGGTTCAGACCTTTCATCATAAAGGAGGTTCTAAAAAATGGCACTTATTATCTGGTTGATTTTGAAGGGAATGCTTTGGCAGAGCCTAGAAATGGACTCTACCTCAAGAAGTATTAATCATAGGTAGGTCACCATGGGTAACTTTTTGTAACATATGCATAGTCTTTGTACTATTAGTTTCTAGTTTTTTTTAGTGTTATGGACGTGTCATTTTGATGTATCTTTCATCACTTTGGCAGATGTCAAGTGAACCCAAGGTGTTCATTGGGTACACAGACGGTGCTAGCTGGCACACTCGGAGGCTTGCCTCCACATCTTGGGTAATTTTTACACCTCGAGGCCAGTTATTATCTTCCGGAGGTATATGCTTAGGTGACACCACAAACAATGTCGTCGAGTACAATGCAGTTATTGAGTTTCTTCATGATGCCTTCTCATTCGGTATCTCTCATCTGTGGGTCTACCTCGACACTCAGCTGGTTGTGTCTCAGTTAAATAGAGTTTACCGTGTTCATGATCCGACGTTACACCGACGACTCCTTAGGGTACATCTCTTAGAACGAAGCTTTGATTATATTACATATTTTCATGATCCTATGAGTTTAAACCAAATTACAGATACCCTAGCTAATAAAATTTTAGATTGGCATCTTGCACACATATGAAAGGACATACACATAAACATGTAAATACATTTTTTGCAAAAAAAAAAAAAAAATGGTCCATAAGACACAAAAAGACATAAAAATCGATGTATAACATCATAGTCACCAAAGTACATAGATGGACGCAAGCGCCTCGAAAATATGACCAATAGCGAGTCACGGGACTTATGCCCTCAAAAAATATATACAATTAGTGCTCTCGGCACGCGAAAATCCTAACTAAAGTCATGGCCTGTGGGCCCTGTTGTATTGATCTACAGCGTTGGATAAACGTTGAAACAATCGGACCCACGTCCATGGTGCCCCCACTACATGAGGTTGCATCGATGGTGGAAAGTCCTCAATCTCTGCCATAGCGATCGTGCAATTGAGCGTAGTAAAGTTCCACTCGACTCGTCTCAACACCCTCTCAACCTCCTCGGATGGAAGATCTCCTAATGTTGTTGGTCCCCCGGTGGCGACAGGTGCAGCCCCTGGCCGAGGACGACACCTCTTCCTGGCATAGTCTGCAGGTTTCACTGGTCCCACATCTGCATGCAATAAACACATATCCGTCAAATACTCTAGCACAAAAAAAAAGATATATAACAAAAACAACATAAATATTACATATGTTTCACAAAATCAAAAAACAAACAATCAAGTAAACTTACCCATCTCTCCTCGCTCCTCACCAGGAGGTACTGGTATCTCAAGGTCTCTCGAGAAATCAATCCCGGCATAGAGGTAATAATATATAACTGGTATTTTTTGTGACAACCACGCGAAGAAGTCATCGTCGAAGGACTCATTGGTCTTTCCACCACCTTGTCGTGGCAGTAACACTGCCCATCTACACATAGCAGGAAGAGAGTCATGATGTCCTCGTACCACTACTCGAGGACTAAAGCTCAGAACTCTCTCAAAGAAGAAAGAGCAAAGAACGGTCCCGAACCCGAAGTTCCTCTACGTCTGCAATTGGAAATCTGTCAACTGCCTCTTCATACACTCTAACAATGTGGTGCTCCAATCAAATATTTGTGCATTTAAGCATTGGACTGCATAGTTCATCTATGCCCGGGACGCATGATGTAGAGTCACAGAACCAATGATTCGCCTAATAAGAAACATTATCGCCTGTAGCGATAAGTCAGTAATCTTGATTATGGGCACCTGTGAGCTTGAGTGGTATGTGTCAGCCGCACAGTAAAGACCTATCAATTCCCTTGTGTTATGCGGCCCCGAAGGAAAATTCCAGAAGTTGACTGGTTCCCCTCTCCTGGAGAGGCCAATCAAAAAATATATGTCCTCGGTCATGGGCACTAGTGACTGCCCCTCTAACATGAATTCCTCTGCATCCGGATGCCAATAGTCAACCAAGGCATTCAGTAGCCTAGTTTGTGCCCGCATAAAAGGACATAAGAAGAACTTGAGCAAACCACATTGCATCAAGGCAGCCACAGCATTGGGGTCTTCCCCGACCAACTCACTAACCTCTTCATGCTCTCTTTCTCTCTAGTGAACATACATCCTGCAAAACACCAAGGTTCAGGAGGGTTAACCCTTGTTTTTTAAGATTTTTTCATTGAAAAAGGGGGTCCACACGGGCTGTAATACCGACAGTCATGTTTACACGTGTGCAGAGTTTACTCTGCCCGAATGTACACGCGGACTGTCCTGAGACAGCCCGCGTGGACCTAGGGCCGACCTTTTGAAGGTCGACACCCCCAAAAAATGGAACCTAAAGCAAAAAGAAAGACTTAAAATGAAAGATAAGAGAATTTGTACTTGCTTGGTCCAGACAAATGGTCTATTCGTCCACTGTAGCTCCCAGAATCACCGCTTTTATCAAAGGGGTTTTTTTTGGCTCCAGAGTCAATTTCCAAATCATCAATGGTGATAATGAGTTGTCAGCTTCTATTTATAGACTTTTTGGCCTCTTTTTGTCACTTTTTTGGCCCCCCTTATCATGTTTTTCAAACCAAAAACTATTTAGAGTGATTTAGGCGTTGCATTGGGGGGGTATGATTGGGTATCGGGACAATTTTTTGGAGTTTTGGGTAATTTTTGACGGTCCATGGAAAAAATTTATGAGGATCAACTTGAGCATGTAGGTTAGGTTTCTACCCTGACTTTTGTATCTCGTTGTCTTTTTCCTTTTCCATAGGATCAATCCCATCAGGTTGCAACACGGAACCACCGTTGTTTCTTTAGAAGTGTCGCAAGTTGGTGGTAGAGCTTACCGGAACATGGATGCCCTAGGTAGATCCTGGTTGCATTATGGTGTCCATGTTGACTCTAACCACTATAGGCTCGGGAGTCCTTGTTTTTTTTCCTGATTACGAGTTTGAGCCTCATTTGCATGATTCTTCTTCACTCTTGACCTCACCCGCAAGACTCCCAAAAGATATAACAGGTCTTCTTTTAAGCCCTCTTCAGACCCACTAAACATGAAAAGATTGTCGAGTGATTTTGTGGCCTTTCACGCTCGTTAAACTGAAATTTGAAGTCACGTCTGTTCGGCGGTAGTTTACCCCTTTTTCGGTCCAGACGGTCAACTGTATGAACAAAGGTATACTCTATGGAACTTTAGTTCTTTAGAAGAGTACTCTCAGGTATCATTTTAACCCTTTTTCGGGCCTGAGGGACTAAATTTACAAAAAAGGAACCCCCACGGAGTCCATAGTTAAGCTCTTTTCAGACTCCCTAAAATTGAAAAGATCGTCGAGTGACCTTATTCTCTCACACTTGTTAAACTGGTCCAGAAGAACATTCTTGACGAAGTCCATAGTTAAGCTTTTTTCAGACTCCTTAAAAATGAAAAAATGGCCGAGTGATCTTGTCTTTCTCACACTCGTTAAAATGGTTTTGAATAGACGTCTTGTCGGTGCTAGTTTGCCCCTTTTTTGAACTGACTAGACTATCTTCAAAAAAGGTACCCCAATGGAGTCTCCTTTTACGTTTTTTCAGACTCTCTAAATATGAAAAACCACCGAGCTTACCTTCTCTGGGCTCGTTAAACTTACATCGAAGGACGTTACCATTGTGTGTTTTGTTAACCGTGTTTGCATACCTACGTCTTTGCTCTAAATGTCAGCTCCATGTTGCTCCCAACTGAACCATCTCAACCATACCTTATACGCAAGCCTTGTAGCACTTTGCCTCTACGTCTTAACACCCTTGGCCCCTGGAGGATTTTTCCCGAGTATCATTATCCTGAGCATCAGTCTTGTCCTTGCGCCTTAAACTTGTATGTTTGTAACACTCGTTCCTCCATTATAATGTAACATTCCTTTATTCTTTTTTCCAAAATCATTGAAAAAGACAAAAAAATCAAATATACCCCAAAAAGAGGAAGGGAAAAGTATTTTCTTTATTGGCAGCACAATAAGTCGCCCTTGGATAAAGCACATCTGTCTGTTTGTTCGTCAAACTATGGGATTTAATACGACCTTAGGAAGTTGTTCTCGCTACATAGAGTTGTGTCCTCCTCCATTTGGTTATTCTTCCAAACATATGGAGAGTTTGTGTTGCCTCTTGCCTCATGAACTTATGATTAATTTCATGCTGCCGGAGTCTCATCATGTGTCATGTTGTTGTCCAAGGGAAGTTTTTACCAAGCCTAAGTCGGCCCCTCTACAGTTTGTCTCTTTCCCTCATACCCGACCATCCTTAATGTCCAATCAAGTCTTTGTTCAAAATCAATGAAGCCTTCAGTCTGATCATCAAGATTCTCTATTCAATGACCGACGAGTCGTCGAAGACCTCTGGGTAGTGAAGTCATACATTCATATTACACTCCTACCTGAGTTTTTAAGATTTCGAAGTTCTTGCTCGAGCTCTAAACACCTCATATCCAACCATCAAGCCTTATCATCTTCTACAAAGATGGATACTCTACATGTATATCTTTTTTATTTCGAGATGTAGCTCTGCTATGTATTGTTCATGGATACACTTTATATAGTTATATAACATGGATCTATAGTGTATTTGATTGGTAGCCATGTGTTTATTCTATAACGAGCATGGGTATGCCTGCCTCGGTGAACAATTGTTATTTTTGCAGACGACGCCTCTTGATTTTTGGTTCCTGGGCTCACTTGTTCGACACATCAGTAAATATTGGTAATGTATTTCGACCATCAGATGCTCTTCTGACCTCACACATTAGGGGGCATCTGTTATAACCCTAATTTTCACCAGACAAGCTTACCTGGCATTAGGCCATCTCATATTCCTTATTTGCCAAAGCACTGTTGAACAACTCTTCTTAAAAACACTTTTTATAAAGGCCCACGTGCCCTGTTCCATTACTGCACGCGTGTACATGCTCGTTGACCCAAAACAGCCCGCATGTACCTACAAAAGCACGAAAAAAGGAAAGTTGTCGATGGAACACACATCTTTGGGTGAGTTAACTGAACCTTCCGGCCATGCATGGCCGAGGGTTCATCCAAATACCTAGCTTCTTCTAGCCTATAAAAGAAGGGTTAGGGGTCCCATTTGGAAGAGGAGAATCATAGTAAAGAAACTATACCCAATTGCATATTCCCTTTGTCCCAACCCTTTAACCTTCCTTGTGAAATGAGAAAGATAGAGAAAAGAAGTTGGAGAATAGTAGAAGAGGAGCCCAGGACCAGGTTCGTGGAGCAGCGGTTGGCTTCATCATTGTAAGTTGATTTGTTGAAGTTAATAATAAAGAGATACTTTTCCCATCCCACCATATGAGGTTTTTATGATTTATTGTATACTTGTTTATTGAAATCTCTAACCCATTAATCTATAGATCAAATGCATGCATAGTTTGTTGTTTGTTTTATGTGAATGCAAGTCAGCCTTGGGAGGAGAGATGCAATCAAAAAATGATCAAGCGTAAGGAGGGATTTACATCAAATGCCCATAATAAGGTATGCTCATTTAATTATGTATTCACTTAAGAATAATGGGGATTAGGTCTGGGACGATGGTAGAAAGTAAAGATCTTTAGGTATTTTCTGCATGCATAATCTAACCCTAAGTGCTAGTCCATAGAGGGATTTCCCACTCACAACAAGGGCCAACAGGCCCCCAACACTCACCTATGACTCGTCCCAAGTCACTCTAATTTGGGTAGTTCTAATTCAAAAGCCTCGAGCTTATCTCAAGCTACTTAAACTTGTTGTCATGCCATGACCTCCTATTCAACGAACTCTTGGATGACTGCCTCATTCATGGGTCCTTCTAGACATTGTTCTGTTGTAGCAACAACTTGCTCCAGTTCTGCTCCTCGACCTTCGATCTCTGTGAACAGTTGGTAAGCCTCATCCTGTACAATTTGGATTCTTTGAGTCACTTCCATGACATTTCTCTAAACAGTGTGAACGTACTACTGGGCAGTGAACTTCTCCTGGGATCATTTCATTGTTTCCATAGCTGACAGGGGCTTCAACTACTCATGTTTTGTCTCTTCTTGTTGCTTCACCTCCTGGAGTTGCGACTCCAATGCCTTTAGTTATTCATTCTCAGTGAGTTTCTCATAAGTCTAGGGACTTCGGTCACTGAGTTGCTTGCATTCCATGAAAAAATATTTTATTCTCTCGACTGTGCTCCGGGCAGTCGCTTCGCTTTGATCTCTGACATCCTGCAGAGTGTTGGGCACTATGCGGAGCTCTAAATATGTTATTCTTTGTTGTAGTTTTTGGATGGATTCCGCAAGCTACTCTACTTGATGCTCAACCCAATCTTCTTCCTGTGGCTCTAATCCTATCATAGAGTGAAGTGCTCTGTGGACTGCTTCTTTTACCTCAGTTTCCCTACGAGCAATTGTTCCTTTTCTTGCTGCATTTGCGCTTTCTCCTCATCAAACTTTGCATGGAGAGCAATATTCTCCTACTCTGCAACTCGGTGTTATTCTACAAGTACTCCTTGTACTTGCGTCAAATCCTGGGTGGCTTTTTTTGTTTCCTCTGATGCTTGTCAAAGGTGAGCTTCAGTTTCATCTACTAGGCGATGGAGTTGAGCTGGCTCATCTCCCAATTCTTGTTCTCCCGATGGCAGGGCCGCAGTAGAGACTGCCCGACTGGACTGAAGAACATGTTGTACCCCTCGGAGCTCAACCTCAATTCTATCATACATTTTCTCCTTCTTCACTCCTTGTTTCTCCATGATTTCCAGTGATGCATCGTTTAGAGCTGCTATGATGAATTCAAAGTCATCAGGAGTAAGTGTAGTCTGGATCTTGTTCATGGTGGCCCTTGATTTCTTCCTAGAAGAAGGTTTCGGGGTAGAAACCTTCCTCTTCTTCAAAGGGTCAGCCTCGTCTCTAGGCGGTGTTACTTCGCCTTTCTTTTGTTCAACTTCGCTGTCCTTCATCTCTTCTACATCCCCATCACCTCCTCACTCAGGTGATGTGAAAGCTGTCTTCCCTGAGGCGCTACTTATATCTTGGACCTCTTCATTCTTCTATCTTATGTTGGTTCCAGGTGTGTCATGTTCTTTGTGAGTGGTCTCCAGGCTATCCAGTTCAGGATCAAAAATCTCTGCAGGGTCGGCAGGGATAAGGAGGTCTGCAGACTAGTCCTTAGTGATCTCCTACAGGTCCTCTTCTGTAAGTTTATAGTACGACTAGAGATTTTCCTTGTGTTAATTGGATCGTGAAGTAATATAAATGAAATGTTGATATGCGCTGAACTTCATCAAGGGTTAGAACCTCTGTAAGGTGTTCAAAGTCATGCGAGGCTCAGCTTCGATGGCTCTCTTTAGCTAAAGGTAATAGGTATGAAAAATAGTGTTCAACTTCCACTATTTGTTCATATCACTCGAATACCAAAGGGTAGCGAACTTCAAGGCAAGTGGCTCAAATGGTTCGATATCCAGGAAGGTCACACCTTCCATTATTTCCCAGGAAACAAAGGCAATGAGGATTAGGATCCATATGAAGTGAAACTCGTATCCCTAATCCTGCGCTTCGTGGTAGTATAGTTCAAGTTGGTTGACTAGGTACTTCACCTAGTTCATCTATAAGCCCTCTACACACTTCCCCGTGAGTTCAAAGACAAATCTTGTGACCTATGTGGGTCGGTTCTTGAGTTACCAGCTTTCCAGCTATTAACTGGCATGCTAGGCGCACTATGCCATTCTGGATGTAGGCTACCTTGTAGCCTCGCGTCCCCTTATGAACATCTCCATATGTGTCTTTAATCTTCTGTGCTAGCGCACAATCTGTGGCCTTCCCTGGGTAGAAATCTTGTAGGTCAAGTCCTTGCATACTCAACCCTGTGATCCTATGGATCAACTGTAATACGTTGGTTGAGATGTAAATAGTCACCATGGTAACACGATAGTAGCATCTTGACACAGGCGTTGACTTCCTGGTGTCTTCCGAAGTGTGGGATTTTCATGAAATTTAACAAGGTGGACTGTGCGAGGTTCATCATCCACGGCTAAGGGATGATCTTTGAGTTCTTTCCATTTGTCCTGTTTAGGTATTTGTATGGGGCGAGCATGCTGTAGTTTTTGCGATCTTCGAGGTTGAAGTCACTGAAATTCAACATTGTGATCTTATCCTGATGTGTGTGAACTACGTGTATCCCCTTCGGGAGTTATGCAGTGACCATGGTGTACTCGAAATCTCTTGGTACACTATCATGACTTACCACGCTGGCTAGAGGCAGGATATAGTCGGGTAATATAGATAGTATCAACTTCGCATTCACTAGGTCATCTCTGTGTTTGGTTCGCTTTTTTGCTGACGCTTAGGATGATTCGGCTCCGTGAGCAGTTGACGGAGAGGCTTGTGGTCTTCTCATCGATGACGCTTGTATACCTACAAACATCGACATTTCTCTTTCAGTCATGAGGTCGATGAGAACTTCCTCAACAATTTTATTTTCCGCGTTGAAATCGTTCAACATAGACGCTCGGGTTTGAAGAGTAATCTCTCAATGCAGTGGGATAGATGGAAAAATCACGATGATCACTATGTGAAAATCATCTAATTTGGGGGCTCAAATTCACGGTTATCAAAAAGTGTTCTCGGTGTATGGAGCGATAGGATAAATTGATACTTGGTAACAGATCTCTTGCAATGGGTAAGAATCCTTCATTAACTCAATTCTATCTGTTACGGTGCGGTCCCAACGGTCCCTGAATACACCATTCATCAAGCACATAAAAATAGCAGGTGCATTTCACAGTCCAAACGGCACCACTATGAAATCGTAATGACCGTACCTTATTCTAAAGGTGGTCTTGCTGATGTCCTCATCCTTTATTCTTACCCGGTGATATCTTGATCTGAGATCTATCTTTGAAAATATTTTTGTACCCTTCAACTGATCGAAAAGATCATCGATCCTCGGCAGAGGATACTTTTTCTTGACAATTACCTTATTCAACTGCCAGAAATCAATGCACGGCCTCAACATCACATCCTTCTTCTTCACAAACAGGACCGGGGCAAACCAAGGTGACACACTGGGGCGAATGTACCCCTTCTTTAGAATTTTTTCAAGCTACAATTGCAACTCTTTCAGCTCTAGCATACTCATTCTATAAGGAGCTTTTGACACTGGGGCTTCTCCAGGCATCAAATTTATAAAAAAGTCGATGTCTCTCTTCAGAGGTAGTCCAGGTACCTCCTGAAATATGTCCTTGAACTCTGTGAGTACCTCGTGGTCTCCAATCCTTGAGACTTCATCTCTGGATGATTCCTCCACAGGGGCTGCAAATAATTGACAGCCTTTTCTGTAGCACTTCTTCAGCTGCATGGCTGAGATTTCTCTAACCGCCACATCTCTAAGAATCCCTTGGACTATTTTTCGATTCCCCTCCTCATCCAGGCATGTAAACCTCTTGTTATGACAATCTAGGAGGGCATGGTGGTGGTCCAATCAGTCCATTCCAATTAAACAGTCATAAGATCCTAAAGGCAGAATATTCAATTCAGCCTTTGTGCTCAGTCCTTTCATGTCCACAGGACAAGACTTCACCAACTCAGTGACTTTCCTCTTGGTTCCTGTAGCCAACTGCACTAACCAAGACTTTTCATTTTTTCTTCTTGATAAATGCAAGCTTTCCACCACTTTAGGATCTACATAACTATGGCTAGCCCCTAAATCGATTAAAATAATAAATGGTCGGTTGTTAATCATATCTTCCACTTCAATCATGTGCGATTGAAATTCTATTTGCTTGTTGTCCAGGGCTACGTAGATCCTTGGCATTTTTTTTCCCATATCCTTCACTGTTTCATCTTGCTGAACATTGTGGATGGTTCTCTCTTTATCTTTTCTATGGGGACAGTCTCTGTACCTATGGTTTCCTTTAGAGCCCCAACACTCCATAGGTGGCGGTCTGGGCATTTGTTCACCCACTTCAGCCTTCCTAGGCTCTCTAAAGGATGGTTGTCCCTGAGGACTGTTTCTGAAAAAGGGAGGCTTGTTTCCCTTCAGCCTTTGCTCTTTCCTGAACTTCTTCTAATCATCCCAAGCCTTCCAAAAAGTAGGCCTTTCTCCTTGTTGTTCATACAAGCATTTTTCCCTTCTTATTGTTTCTTCCATAGTCTTGGGATCATCATACTAGATTTTGTCACTAATGGAAGGTGGCAGTCCACTCAGATATCTCTGAATCTTGACAGGCTCATCTTTGATGAATGGAACATACTTCAGTAGTTCCAAAAACCTTCGTTCGTATTCATCAATGGTCATGCTGCCTATCTTGAATTCGAAGAACTCCTTCATCTTTTTGTCATAGTATCTTTTAGTCAGGTATTTCTTCTCAAAATACCCCTTGAACTCCTTCCAAGTAACATCTTTCTCTCTGATGTGTTGCACCTACACAAACTGATCCCACCACATGGATGCTTTTCCTTTCAATTGATACATCGCAATTCTTCCTTCTGCATGAGAGGAATAATTCTACAGTTGGAAATATTTCCTCATGCCAACCAACTAGGTTTCGGCATCTTCCTCCTTCTTATGTTCTCCATCAACTGTTGGAGGCTTGATCTTGTTCATCTCTCCCTTCAATTCATCCACCCCAGATCTCTTGTGCTTTCGGGTAGGAGATGGGCTTGAACTACTGTGTGCTTTCCTACTGGAATGCTTTGGGGAGAAACGACGATGTTCACTGACACTCCTTGATCTTCTTTTTCTCTCAGGGGTCCTGCAACTCCCTGTTTTGCTTGTGTCACTCTCATTTTCCAATTTCCTTTCTATTCTTTCCAGGCTCTTCAACATATTTAAGTTGAATTCACCCTGCCTATCCCTGACTTTCATGAGCTTTCATCTATCATCTCGGTGAGCCTGGGCATCTTTCTGCAATATTTCAATGATTTTCATCATATGTCCTTCCTTATCCATCTCTTTTCCATGCTCGTTAGAGTTTGATCCTTCGATTCCCAAGTTGACATCCCTTCCTACCCTTTCATCCTCTATTTTGAAGGCAATCTGTACATCTTCCATTTGTATACTCGGCTGTCCTGACACCCGTTGAACTCTGCACACACAACGTGTAGTCAACCGGAGTTTGTCAGGCCTTATCCCTTAATAAAATCCACAACATTCATTAACCAATGTGAATAAGAAAATGTTTCAAATTCACTAAGTTTTCTGAGCCCTGCTTGGCTCTGCAAATTTTCGGGACTTCGGGACTTCGATTTTCGGGGTTTTTGTCCATGAGGATCCAACAGTTAAATCCTCGACAGTTCTTATGTCCTTTGAGAATTTTGGGATTTCGGAACTTCAGTGTTTCAGGTTCGGGGTTTTTGGTCCCCAGAGGTTATCGCACTCACTTTCCTCTTCAACTCCTGACTCTTGAACTTCCAACCTCTCTTCCCTTGGGCCCACAGCACAGTTGTCGCCAACCCTAGTAGGGATTTTGGGTCTTCGGTACCCAGGAGTTCACGATGCAGTGACTCCCAACTCCATTTCACTCCAACTCCCAAATTCCAAAATTTCGATTCACTTTACTCTCCGAGCCCACAACACAGCTATCGCCCTTAACCATGGTGGCACGTGGTATGTTCAGGAGGGCCCACGTTACCTTCGGTGATGTCATCGGGTCCCACCATTCTCACTTGTCTTCTCGACTCACTGGCACGTGGTACACACCCATGTGTCCACGTCCATTCCAAGGCAATCCAACGGTTAGACTTCCCTCAGATCTACGACGCAGATATTTTTGACGCTTTGGGGTTTCAGGCATCGGGAGTTCGTGCATCCACACATCTCGAACTTTCATTTGCCAAAATTCCAAAATTACTGTCTACTCTTCCACTTGATCCAACGGTCAAGTTCCTCTCTTACGATATACGGTGTAGATTGTTTCATAATTTTGGGTTTCGTTGTTTCACGACTTGTGAAAACAAGGTTCTTCCCCTTTGGTTTCCCGGGTGTCGAAATGTCATCCAGCAACCACGTGTCCCCCTGATGGACAGTTCCGACGAATTTGGGATTTCACGTATTTCGATTTCCACATTCCTGTGCAACTCAAAAGGGTTTTTAAACCCTGCACACGTTTTCCAGATCTGACGGTCACGAGGGTTCTCCCTTTCCCCAAACAGATCCTATGGCTCCAACACTTCTGGTGTGGATTCGTCTCTCCCTGTGGCTAGATGCCACCCCGGATGCGGTTTCATAACACCACTACACCTCCTGAGCTTTGTATCATGGTCAAGTGACTCCTTGAAACTCAAGAACATTCAAAGGTCCGAAATTTTTCCTCTAGACACAATTTCTTCTCAAAACCTCGGTCCAAAAATCACTTATCTGGCCCATATAGGCTCAGCGTTGGAACCTTGGCTCTGATACCAAACTGTAGAACTTTTTCATACTATAACGTTCTGATACCCTTTTGTAACGCCCCCATTCCGGGTCGGGCAGACGCTACTTCACGAAATAACAATCTCATACTTAATGCTATATATAAGACATGCATTTAAGCAAATGAAACATATTTAAAACTCAGAGTAACCATAAGAATTACTTCTATTATAAATAATCAATGGCTTTGACATTAATTCATATGCCCAGCAGAATACATGATAAATATAACTACACAGACATGCAGAAAGTAACTAAAACATCATCTGGTACCTATCTTGAAACGGTGGTACTTCCACCAACTAGGTGCAGGCCTTCAATGAACCTCCCAGCCTTAGACCATGCTGCTCATCAAGCTCAGCAGTGGGTCACCCCCAAGATGGGACTAAGCTCCACCCCCAAGGCAAGGAATCCTAGGCTAGGCTGAGGTTATAGGGAAGACACACAGTCACAAGGAAGTATTCTCTCCCAGGAACCACTTATGCCCACTGCCCACAAACTCTCCTTCCCCACATGCATGTTCCACCCGAGGAGTATACACCTTCTCTGTCACCTAGACAGTCATTCGGCTACTAACCTCCCTTGCCTTAGGTTTCAGCAACAGACCAGACCAGAAGTCTCTGAGCTCTATGGTAGCTACAGGGTTCCTTCCAGGAGTTCTCTCCTTCCTCTGCGCACTCTCTCAACTAGAGAGAGTCGCTCACAGGCCCAGCAACCTGTTCTTCCAACTTCAACCACCTCTCTCACCTAGAGAGAGTGTTGTACAAACTGGCCAACAAGACACATAGGATCAAACACTACACATCCACCACAATCAACGAAAATCCAGACACGAACACCCCAGGGCAGCTACAGACAGGTGCAACAGTATAACCGGGCTTAGCAGGGATGGGACACTTCCGTTTTCTCAATCTGGAAACACAGGATAGACTCACACTCTGGATTCTTAGGGATGCATGACGAGTTGTCCACGCAGGGGTCGATTCAAACTCCACGATTTAGAACATAGAACGGGTGTACCGGCTTTCCAGAACAACCACAGACTTTTTCCTGAAATCAACACAGGCTTTTGGTTCAGGGGATGTACGGTTCAGAATATGCACGAGGTCTCCTACAGAGGTCAGACCAGTTTACGCTCAGACGATCGGGTAGAATGGAGCAGGAACCCCTAACACGACTCATCTCAGCCATTTTATTTGCATGCGCCTAGGTTGACACTTGTCACCCATGCAACTACATGCATTCCTTTAGCATGTGTTCCTTCCATTTGGACGTTGCTTTCCCTTCCAAAAAGAACTTAGGATAAAACATATTATTCACATGTCTTTTGGAATAATATTAAAATGTTATTTCCCAAGGACTTAAGCCCCTAGGATCAACACTTAGTCCCTTTTCCCACCTTCCGACCCCTAATCCCTTGCCCACTCTATGGAAGCTTAGTCCCCCATCACTCATTCAACATGGTCGATCTGCACGCGGCGGTGTTTATATTTTATTAATAATGTGCATAGATACATGTACAAAATCAGGCTCTTGACCTTCAACCCTTAGGCTCTCTGGCCTAACAATCACATAAGCCCACCAACTTATATAAACTTGGCCCATCAGCCTATAAAACATATTTACAATTCATTTCATAAACAAGATTTACAACAGGGCTCGGCCTTGGGGACATACAATCCCCTCCCCTTATTTTTGCACTGTCCTCAGTGCAACTTTACACTGCATCTGCAATCTTTTCAAAATTTTCAAAAAGGTGCGGGTACTCCACCTGCATAACATCTTCATGCTCCCATCTCACGTCCCCGGGACCGTACCAGGTCCACTGGACCTTTACAAGATTTATAGCTCGATTCCGGAGCTATTTTATTTTCCTGTCCAATATGCGCACATGATGGACTTGAAAAACACCTTCTTGTTCCACCTGAATCACATTCCAATCGATAACATGATTAGCATCAGGTATATATTTCTTAAGAAATGAAACATGAAACACATTATGTACATTCATAGATGCAGGTAATGCAAGCATGTATGCAACTGGCCCAATCCTTTCCAGGATTTCAAATGGCCCACAAAATCTTGTTGCCAACTTTGCGCAACTTCCGAGCTTCATGGAACTCCTGTTAGTTTTCACTTTCAGGAAAACATGATCACCCACTTTGTATTCTCGGTGGTTTATGTTCTTATCAGCATAACTTTTTTTCTTGTCTTGGGAAGCTTTCAAATTTTGTTTATTTTTTATCATTTGGTCCTCCATCTCCTTGAGCAACTCTGGCCCAACTACTACTCTGTCAGTTGGATTATCCCACCTTACTGGAGTGTTGCACTTTCTTCCATAAAGTGCTTCAAATGGGCTCATCTTCAACGATGCATGATACCCATTATTGTAGGTGAATTCTACCAAATGCAGGTAGTCTTCCCATCTTGATGGTTTGTCCATCACATACATTCTCAGCATGTCTTCTATTACTCTGTTCACCCTCTCTGTCTGTCCATCAGACTCAGGATGATAAGTTGTACTAAAGTTCAGATTCGTTCTGAATCCTTTGAACAGTCCTTTCCAGAAATTTGAGGTGAATTTCGGGTCCCTATCAGACATAATCATTTTAGGAATTTTGTGCAAGTGTGAAACTTCTTTTAAGAAGATATCAGCAACATCTGTTGCCTTGTGAGTGGTTTTTAGTGGAATAAAATGGGCAACTTTTGTAATATTTTCCACCACAACCATGATCGAGTCATGTTGCTTGTTGATCTAGGAAATCCTGTAATAAAATCCGTGGTCACCACTTCCCACTTCCACTCAGGAATGGGCAAAGGCTGCAGCAACCCTGTTGGGTGCCTATGCCTAGCCTTAACTTTCTGGCACTCCATACATCTGGCAATGTATTCAGCTATCTCTCTCTTAATACCCGGCCAAAAGTAATGGCTTTTGACTGCTGCCACAGTTTTCTAATACCCAGGGTGTCCAACATACGTCACGTTATGCATTTCTTTGAGAATCGCAAGTTTCAATTCCTGGACATTGGGTATATACACTCTGTCTTTATACAGAAGTAATCCATCAGCTTCCAAGGTGTAACTTTCCCTTTTTTGTGGCCTTTCACTCTGTTGTAGCTTTGCTACCAAATCTCTGTACCGCAAATCTGCATTTGCAGGTTCCAAAATTCTATCCTTAATATCAGTCATGTACATGCTAATGGTTGTAGCATGTAAGTCATGAACTTTTCTGCTGAGTGCCTCAGCCACCTTGTTTTCCTTCCCCTTGATATGCTTGATATCAAAGTCATATTCACACAGAAATTCCAACCACCTGCTTTGTCTAGCGTTTAAAGTTGGTTGATCAAACAAATAATTCAGACCGTTGTGGTCTGTTCTCAATTTGAAACTCCTTCCCATGAGATAATGTCTCCATTTCCACAGAGCATGGATGATTGCTGCTATCTCCAAATCATGAGTGGCATAATTCTTTTCATGCTCTTTCAGCTTCCTGGACTCATAACAGATTACAAATCCATCTTGGCTGAGAACTCCTCCCAACCCTTCCTTACACACATCTGTGCACACCATGAAATCCATATTTGGATCTGCAATCCTCAATATTGGAGCGCTGGTTAACAGCTACTTCAATCGTTGGAAACTGTTCTCACTCTCTTCAGTCCACTGAAACTTTTTCTCCTTCCTTTGCAAGGAAGTGATAGGATGATCTAACTTTGAGAACCCTGCTATAAATCTTTTGTAATATCCCACTAGACCCATAAAGGATCTAACTTCTGCCACATTCCTTGGCGCTGACCATTCCCAAATGGCCTCAACCTTCTCAGGATCCACAGTGATCCCTTCTTCTGAAATAATGTACCCCAAGTAATGGATCTGCCTTTGGTAAAATGAGCATTTGCTCAATTTGACATACAGTTGGTGTCCTCTCAACACTTGTAGCACCAGTCTCAGGTGTTGTTCATGCTCTTTCTTTGACTTGGAATACACCAATATGTCATCCAGGAAAACTATGACAAACTTGTCTAAATAGTCCCTGAATACACCATTCATCAAGCACATAAAAACAATAGGTGTGTTTGATAGTCCAAACGGCACCACTGTGAACTCGTAATGACCGTACCTTGTTCTAAAGGCTGTCTTGATGATGTCCTCATCCTTTATTCTTACCTGGTGATATATTTATCTGAGATCTATCTTCAAAAATATTTTCTCACCCTTCAACTGATCGAAAAGATCATCGATCCTCGGCAGAGAATACTTTTTCTTGACAGTTACCTTGTTCAACTGCCAGAAATCAATGCACAACCTCAACATCCCATCCTTCTTCTTCATGAACAGGACCGGGGCACCCCAAGGTGACACACTGAGGTGAATGTACCCCTTCTTTAGAATCTCTTCAAGCTTCAATTGCAACTCTTTCATCTCTAGCATACTCATTCTATAAGGAGCTTTCAACAATGGGGCTACTCCAGGCATCAAATTTATAGAAAAGTTGATGTCTCTCTTCGGAGGTAGTCCAGGTACCTCCTGAAATACATCCTTGAACTCTGTGAGTACCTCATGGTCTCTAATCCTTGAGACTTCATCTCTGGATGCTTCCTCCACATGGGCTGCAAATAATTGACAGCCTTTTCTGTAGCACTTCTTCAGCTGCATGGCTGATATTTCTCTAACCGCCATAGCTCTAAGAATCCCTTGGACTATTTTTTGATTCCCCTCCTCATCCAGGCATGTAAACCTCTTGTTACGATAGTGCAGGAGGGCATGGTGCTGGTCCAACCAGTCCATTCCAATTAAACAGTCATAAGATCCTAAAGGTAGAATATTCAATTCAGCCTTCATGCTCAATCCTTTCATGTCCACAGGATAGGACTTCACCAACTCAGTGACTTTCCTCTTGGTTCCTATAGCCAACTGCACTAACCAAGACTTTTCATGTTTGTTTCTTGATAAATTCAAACTTTCCACCACTCTAGGATCTACATAACTATGGCTAGCCCCTGAATCGATTAAAATAATAAATGGTCGGCTGTTAATCATACCTTCCACTTCAATCATGTGTGATTGAAATTTTGCTTGCTTGTTGTCCAGGGTTGCGTAGATCCTTGGCATTCTGCTGCCCATAACCTCCATTGTTTCATCTTGCTGAACATTGTGGATGGTTCTCGCTTTATCTTTTCTATGGGGACAGTCTCAGTACCTATGGTTTCCTTTAGAGACCCAACACTCCATAGGTGGCGGTATGGGCATTTGTTCACCCACTTCAGCCTTCCTAGGATCTCTAAAGGATGGTTGTCCCTGAGGACTATTTCTGAAAAAGGGAGGCTTGTTTCCCTTCAGCCTTTTCTCTTTCCTGAACTTCTTCTGATCATCCCAAGCCTTCCAAAAAGTAGGCCTTTCTCCTTGTTGTTAATACAAGCATTTTTCCCTTCTTATTGTTTCTTCCATAGTCTTTGGATCATCATACTAGATTTTGTCACTAATGGAAGGTGGCAGTCCACGTAGATATCTCTGAATCTTGAGAGCCTCATCTTTGATGAATGGAACATACTTCAGTAGTTTGAAAAACCTTCGTTCGTATTCATCAATGGTCATGCTGCCTATCTTGAGTTCAAAGAACTCCTTCATCTTTCTGTCATAGTATCTTTTAGTCAGGTATTTCTTCTCGAAATACCCCTTGAACTCCTTCCAAGTGACATATTTATGTCTGATGTGTTGCACCTGCACAAACTGATCCCACCACATGGATTCTTTTCCTTTCAATTGATACATCGCAATTCTTCCTTCTGCATGAGAAGAATAATTCTACAGTTGGAAATATTTCCTCATGCCAAGCAACCAGGTTTCGGCATCTTCCTCCTTCTTATGTTCTCCATCAAATGTTGGAGGCTTGATCTTGTTCATATATCCCTTCAATTCATCCACCCCAGATCTCTTGTTATTTTTGGTAGGAGATGGGCTTGAACTATTGTGTGCTTCCCTACTGGAATGCTTTGGGGAGCGACGATGATGTTCACTGACACTCCTTGATATTATTTTTCTCTCAGGGGTCCTGCGACTCCCTTTTTTGCTTGTGTCACTCTCCTTTTCCAATTTCCTTTCTATTCTTTCCAGGCTCTTCAACATATTTAAGTTGAATTCACCCTACCTATCCCTGACTTTCACGAGCTTTCGGCTATCAGCTCGAAGAGCTTGGGCATCTTTCTACAATATTTCAATGAGTTTCATCATATGTCCTTCCTTATCCATATCTTTTCTGTGCCCATTAGAGTTTGATCCTTCGATTCCCAAGTTGACATCCCTTCCTACCCTTTCATCCTCTGTTTGGAGGCAATCTATACCTCTTCCATTTGTATACTCGGCTGTCCTGACACCCGTTGAACTCTGCACACACAATGTGCAGTCAACCAGAGTTTGTCAGGCTTTATCCCTTAATAAAAACCATAACATTCATTAACCAACATGAATAAGAAAACGTTTCAAATTCACTAAGTTTTCTAAGCCCTTCTTGGCTCTGCAAATTTTTGGGACTTCGGGACTTCGGTTTTCGGGGTTTTTGTCCATGAGGATCCAACAGTTAAATCCTCAACAGTTCTTATGTCCTTCGAAAATTTCAGGATTTCAGAACTTCAGTGTTTTAGGTTTCGGGGTTTTTGGTCCCCGGAGGTTCTCGCACTTTCTTCGCTCTTCAACTCCCAACTCCCAAACATCCAACCTCTCTTCCCTTGGGCCCATAGCACAGTTGTCGCCAACCCCGGTAGGGATTTCCGGTCTTCGATACCCGGGATTTCACGATGCAATGACTCCCAACTCCATGTCACTCCAACTCCAAAATTCCAAAATTCTGATTTACTTTACTCTTTGAGCCCACAACACAGCTGTCGCCCTTAACCACAGTGGTGCATGGTACGTTCAGGAGGGCCCACGTCACCTTCGGTGACGTCATCAGGTCCCACCATTCTCGCTTGTCTTCTCGACTCACTGGCACGTGGAACACACCGATCTGTCCACGTCCATTCCAAGGCAATCCAACAGTTAGACTTCCCTCAGATCTACGACGCAGATATTTTCGGCGTTTCAGGGTTTCGGGCATCGGGAGTTCATGCATCCACACATCTCAAACTTTTGTTTGCCTAATTCTGAAATTACTGTCTACTCTTCCACTTGATCCAACTGTCAAGTTCCTCTCTTATGATATACAGTGTAGATCGTTTCGAAATTTCAGGTTTTGCGACTGGCGAAAACAAGGTTCTTCCCCTTTGGTTTCATGTGTGCCGAAATGTCGTCTGGAAGCCACATGTCCCCCCGATGGACGGTTCCAACAAATTTGGGATTTCACGTATCACGATTTCCACGTTCTTGTGCAACTTGAAAGGGTTTTTAAACCCTGGGCACGTTTTCCAGATCTGACAGTCATGAGGGTTCTCCTTTTCCCCGAACAGATCCTACGGCTCCAACACTTTTGGTGTGGAGTCCTCTCTCCCTGTGGCCAGATGCCACCCCGGATGTGGTTTCATAACGCCGCTACACCTCCTGAGATTTGTATCACGGTCAAGTGACTCGTTGACACTCAAGAACATTCAAAGGTCCGAAATTGGTCCTCCAGACAAAAATTTTCTTAAAACCTCGGTCCAAAGATCACTTATCTGGCCCATCTAGGCTCAGTGTTGGAACCTTGGATCTAATACCAAACTATAACACTCTTTCATACTGTAACACTCTGATACCCTTTTGTAACGCCCCCATTCCGGGTCGGGCTTGTGCTACTTCGCGGAATAACAATCTCATACTTTGCTGGGGGTTTTGGGCACGGGGACCAGGATAGCCTTACGGTATCCTGGAGCTAGGAATCCGGACAGGATGCTCCTAGCTGGCAGGGAGGAAACACGGTTTGGGTAGCGTTGGTCAACGCATCAAGCAACAGCAAAGCAGCAGGCTAGACAACAAGGTCAACGGAGAAATTAGCATCAGAAACAGGTAATTTGTTATGAAATTGCTAAGTTATTTTTTTTATGCTGTAGTTAAATGTTAATCTCTGCTGAAAATTTGCTTATATGCTGGTGATTGAATTATTTGGGTAATTTAAAGGAATTATATCAAATTTGGTATCTACGGTCCCTACACTTGCTATCAGAGCTTCAGTTTGAAGCACCAGAGCCTTAAGGACCCACCTACATGCCTTCCCAATTTAGAAATGGAATTGTACCCACCCAGAAATTAAATAAAATTAAATAAATCTGGGCGTGAGGGCCAAGTTCCAACTCCAAGTTCCATCACCACCTCCACCTAACCTGCAAGCCAAGTATATATTTTGATTTTAGTATATACACAAATCTATATATAATATATAAACAATATGCCTGGAAAACGAAATTGGTTTAATATTATACGTATTTAAAGTGTTAAATAAATTTTGGCACTTGGCTCAATTAAACAAACAATATATATATATAAGAAGAGTATAAACCACATTACTAAAGAAAAACAAATAAAAATAATGGGCATATGTAAAAGACATTTAATTAAAATGTAAAAAAAAATATATGCATATAAATGGAGTAAAAAAAAAAAAGAGTAAGCTCTATCTACATTAGTATGCATGAGCCAAGAGAAGATTGTGAGGACTGTGGAACAGGTCCCAGTTTCTCTTCACTAGGAACATCAGCACATCCCTTCAAAGTTAGTGATGCCACGCATTCATTGAGAATCATTGCATTTATATATGTTTTTGAACAGAACTTAGGAAAAGAATCTGGATCTTGCCTCAGGACAGTTTGCTTGTTGTATATCAGATGACAAAAAAAAAATTAATCCTGAATGATTTGTTTTGGGAAGATCTGATGCTATGACCTGCCTATCTTCATATAGTAGCAAAAATGCATTCTATGCACACTCCATGCCAATCACATAATGCCCTGCAGAGCCCACAGATCGTAATTCTTTGAAATACCCCAGAGAAAATTGTGCTGATCAATGACATGTGTTTCCCATGTTTCAATTTGAGCGTGAGTCCGATGTTCGCTGAAGGTCCCAGAAGCTGGCTCGAGAAAACAAAACGGATATTTTTGGCAAAATTACAAAAATTACTCACAATTCTCTTGAAATAACCCACTGTATTCCGAGATCTTTCCCAGGTTTGGCCAGAAATCGACTTTTGAGCCACGAAAATGCTGAAGCATTGTGACAGATTCACCCTCAGGATGAAAATATTTACAGGATTCGTTACATCTCCGAGGTAAGCACAGGGCCGAGAGCTTAGAAAACAATGCCCAAATCCTGAGGTCGAGTCACAAGATAACACCAATGCACAAGGCACCACGTGGAAGAGAGCCCACAAGGAGCGTATAATGTGCACAACGCATCAAGCACCCAGCAACTACACCAAACATTCGTTGAAAGAACACACCTGTAATGAGAAATGACACGAGATCATTCACAAATGAACTGTCAAATTTAATTTAGTTGCAACGAGACCAAACATTCGTCTGTTAAGTCACACCACAAAGCCCGACGCATAGGCAACACACACCAAACGCTAAGCCGAGGGCCAAGCCACACACAAACATACAAGCTATTGTCCAAACGCCAAACGCCCAAGCTGTCGAGGAGGAGGAGAACGACCTGTGCACAACACAGGGCAGACGATGTGCAAAATTAGAGGCAATAAACCAGTCCCAATGGTTAGACCTGGTATGGTTGTGGTATTTA
Organism: Picea engelmannii; assembly: GCA_009831015.1. Lineage (NCBI taxonomy): Eukaryota > Viridiplantae > Streptophyta > Pinopsida > Pinales > Pinaceae > Picea > Picea engelmannii. The sequence continues at coordinate 121,206 of ML817936.1, forward strand.
TTTCCAACAGCCAGACCACAACCCAACCGACAAGGAGCCATGGCCATATTTTTATTAAAGAAAGTAATTGAAGACATCTCATCCTTCCATGGTTGTGTTTTGGTTAAATGCTGACCAATGTAGTGACCGTACTTAATTAAATACCAAAATTAACAACATAATAACAAATGGAAGTAGCCCACTAAAATCATCAACAACAGCAAAAGAATAGCTCAAAACTAATATGATTATATTATGTAGCTAACCTGTTACATGCGCAGGGCATCCCAATGGTTCAGATCTGCCTCAATAGATGGGGTACGACCCTCATACACAGCAAATAACTTCAGTAAGAATTGTGCAGCCCTGGTGCCATCAACTCGACCTTCCCCAAAGGCTGGAAACTCGGCCCTCAACACCACACTTCGGTCCAGCAACTAAAGACACAACCAGCCAGCAATAAGTAGACTCAGCCCTGGTAAGCAAACTCAGCCTCAGCAGCAAGTAAATTCGGTCTCCTTCAAAGGGAATCCGCCCAGCACCAAGAATTCACCCTCAACATGCCAAATTCAGCCCTCCACAATGGATAAACCACTAGCTAGAATGAATATCGACCCTAGAAAATACTCTTGGCCCCAACAACCATAAACTCGGCCCAGCACTTAAAAAAAAAACTCAGCCTGATCACAGAAAAAAAAAAAATCTTCCTAAAAAAAAAATTGAGTTTATAGCGGCATCATTTCTCTGAACCCTAATCTCCTTTGCAACGATTAATGTGTTCAAAACCCATCGAGGAATTCTCAATTGCCCTTGCAAGCATTGCAAGCCATCAAACCTCCTCTAAACTAATACACGACCACAAATCCCGCAATACAGAAATTACACTATGTGTTTATGCATTTAATGAGGTAATAAACAATGAAACATTTAAAATTTTGTAACTCTGAATATTGGTGCTTTTGTTTTGAAGTTTGACCTGCAAGGAGAGGATATACACCACAGACAGCTAAAAAAAAAAAAACCCAAGTAACACCATTAAGGTCCAATGCACAAGGTAGCATAACCACAGGCCAAAGCCATGAGAGAAGGCCAGAGAAGCCAAGAGAGAAGGTCGGAGAAGTCATGAGAGAAGGCCATAGCGGCCGACCAGGTAACCAGAGACCTTGCAAGAAGAAACAATGAGGAATAGAGGAATTAGGGTTACGGCAAAAAAAAGGTTAGGGTTTAGAAAGGAAGGCGCTGGAGGAAGCAAGACAGGCACGTGGAATCCATATGTGCCCGCACTTGTTTTTAAATTATTGCGATTTTCTTAAATTTTAAATTTCTTTTATAAATTGTGCGTGTGTTATCGTTTAAATTTTTATTTATCATTTTAGTGTAAAAGTAATTTAGGTCAATTTATGAGAATTTAGTATAAAGTAAATTTAATATATATATATATATATATATATATATATGTATGTATATATTTAATTAAATTAATTGTATATTTAGTGTAAAGTAAACTACATTAAAGTTAACTAAAATGTTAGAGGGTCAATGGCTTTTGAACCCAAGACCACCCACCAAGTGAAGAGCCTTAAGAAGAGAACTAATGCCAACGCACCCTCATAAGTCTTTACAAATAAATTCTTATACTTAAATAGATTAATGGTAACACTATAGGATTAGAGTGGTATCATTACTAGGAAGATACAGTATGAAGATTAAGACTAACTGGCTTATTACCTTACCTATTGATCCAGAGCCAACTAACCGAGTAGAATCATAATTAGTGAATGCAGCGAAAATCAAGGTAAAGACTTATTTAGTGTTGTTGATCTTTGTATCCTGAAGTATAAACTCCGATTGTCCAAGCATCAGGCTCATGAGATCGTACACACAACTCATCAAGCCAAGTGCCAAGTCCCTCCACTCCATTCCACCAGTCAATGTCAACACTAAATCTCAATGCAGCATTCAACAACTCCAACACTAGGCGCCAAGGAAAATCTCACGGGTCAAGAATCAGAGGATATTTAGTTGTAAGCGAAAATTTAAAAGGACTTGGACTAGGACAAGCGGGAAGGAGGCGGAATACGCACTAGGAGAGTAAGCAAGAGGAATTGGTGAGTATGGCGCAAAGCTAGAGTAGCTATAGGGCAAGGGAACCAATAGTTTTTTTTTTAGGGTGAAGAAATCAAGCTTAGACGCTTAATCCTAATCCTAACCTATCCAATCCCCTAAAGAGAGTAATGTTTGTTTACAGACAAGTAAAGAAGACTTATGCCTAACCCTGTTTCTAGTTTGAGTAGCACCAATTTGAAACATCCTTGAACTCACCCTGACAACTTTGGTTGATGCAGGTTAAAGCATACAGGATGGTTAGGACTCTAAGGAATCGAGGTAGGGGAGCATCGTCGCAAGCACCGCCAACACCACCAGCGCCACCACCACCATCGCCCGAACTAGCTCTCATACTGCGCTCGTTGGAGGCCATTAATGAGACTTTAAAGGGGCAATAACCAGCAGGGACTGAAGTGGAACCCCCACCATCTGGAACGGGTAATCCAGAAGCGTTAAGGGATTCAGGGAGAGGACCTCCACCCGAAGACATCACGCGAGAATTGTAGAAGATCAAACTTTCGAGTTTGTCGAGGGTCGCGCAAGTGAACGCGCGGAAGCATGGTTGGAAGGCATCACAAGGTGTTTTGCCTTAAGGGACTATGCGTCCAACTCAAAGGCAAAGATCGCAATTTTTTAGTTAAGAGACAGCGCCTTGAACTGGTGGGGCAACTTGGAAAGACAACTGCACCTTACCCCAGACACAGTATCTTGGGAACTTTTCGAGGAGAGGTTCCGAAGGAAANCTATGAGGAACAACAGGTAGGGGCATTTCATGCCTTAGTACAGGGAAACAAAACTGTAGAAGAATATGAGATCAGATTTATGGAATTGGTCAAATATGTTTCGTATATGGATAATGACCAACGACAGGAAGAGTGCTTCGTCTATGGATTTAACCCTAATATAAGAGCTATGGTGCGGATGTGGAAACCATCTTCAGTAGCAGAAGCAGTGGAAAATGCGCGTTAAGTGGAGGAACACATGAAATTAACCGGGGGTACAAGACCGACATTTCCGCATCATCCTGGATTCGTAGGGAAGGCCCCGAGGACATTTCCCAGGGGAGGGGGCTCAAGGCCACCACCATATGGTAACAGATTCGCGCCAAGGACAATATCCGCAGGGATTTCAATGGCAGCGAGTGCAGCATCTCGTTCATCGCCAATGACACAGAGAGGTCCACGACCATCTCAGGGAACAGCTAGTAGGGGCAGGGGTTCCAGGGGAAGGAACTCATTTTAGAGACAGTCACATAACAGCTCACAGGTTCAATCTCATGTTACCTATTGGGGGTGCGGAGGGCCCCATTACCAGCGTGACTGCCCAGAGTTACAATCAGGGTTCATGCATAGAGAAGGAAAGGCACCGATGGGGAGAGCAAGTAGCAGCCACCAGATTTACGCAGCGGTTAATAATCACCAAGATGAACATCAATCCATTGTGGTGGAGTCATCAGGTACGCTAAATCATATCAATGTTAAGATTTTATTTGTTTCTGGTGCTATAGATAGTTTCATTTCACCATCTGCATTAGAAAAGAGTGGGTTGGTAGCCTACGAGCACGATGACTTTAAACAAGTCGAGATGGCTTCGGGAGAAAAATAAGCGATAGGACCTAGTGTTGATAATTGTATAGTAGACCTGGGAGTGTGTACTACTAGGTTGAAGGTATACGTCACTACTCTCGGGGAGTATGACCTAATCATAGGAATGGATTGGTTAGCATCTCACGGAGCCTTGGTAGATTGTTTCTCAAAGAGGGTGCTTTGTGTCGACGATGAAGGAAGACCAGTAGAGATCCACAGTGTATGGAGAAAAGTGTCGTTACACTTTATATCAACTATGAAGGTTAAGTGATGCTTGAGGCAAGGGTGTCGAATTTATGTAGTGGAAGCACTGAATGAAAGGAAGGGACCCTCATTGGATTAGTACCTGGTATTGTCAGAATTTAAGGATGTTTTTCTGAACGAGTTACCAGGATTACCTCCTGAGAGGGAGCTTGATTTTACTATTGAGCTAAAACCTCATGCAGAACCAATCTCCAATACTCCATATTAGATGACAACGCCTGAACTTTGTGCATTGCAAATGCAGTTGAAAGAGTTACTAGACTTAGGGCTAATAAGGCCCAGTGTCTCACCTTGGGGTGTACCAGCAATTTTTTTAAAGAAGAAGGATGGATTCTTACGACTGTGTATAGACTACAGGGACTTGAACCGTGCTACAGTGAAAAATAGGTACCCAATGTCGCGAATAGATGACCTCTTCGATCAAATGAAAAGAGAAGCAGTATTCTCAAAGATCGATTTGCGATCAGGGTATCATCAGTTAAGGATTAAGGAAGGCGATATCCCAAAAACTGCCTTTCGAACTCATTTTGGACATTATGAGATCGTCATAGTACCTTTCGGATTGACCAATGCACCGGTAGTATTCGTGATCCTCATGAATGGCGTATTCCAGAAGTACTTAGATCGATTTGTACAAGTCTTTCTAGACGACATCCTCATCTATTCCAAGAACGAAAGAGAACATGAGGAACACTTGCGAGTAGTGTTGTCCTGCCTTAGAGAGAACAAATTGTATGGGAAGTTGTCGAAGTGTTCCTTCTTCCAGAAAGAGATGCACTATTTAGGTCATATCATTTATGGCAAAGGAATCTCTGTGGACCCAGAAAAGGTAAAGGCCATTTTGGAGTGGCCAGTGCCGAAAAATGCCCATGAGGTGAGAAGCTTCACAGGGCTAGCAGGTTATTTCCGAAGATTTGTGGAAGGATTCTCAAAAATAGTGAAACCCATCACCACTTTGCAACGCAAGGAGGTCAGTTATGAATGGAAAAAAGAATGTGATAGTGCATTCATTGAGCTTAAGAGGTTACTAACTAGTGTGCCAATTCTACGAGTGCTGGATATGGAAAAGGACTTCACAGTCTGCATGGATGCCTCGAAGCAAGGGTTCTGGGCCATGCTAATGCAGGATGGAGGAGTGATAGCTTATGCATCAAGGAAGTTGAAGAAACATGAAGATTTATATGTGACTCGTGATTTAGAGTTTGCGGTTGTAATGCTAGCTCTGAAAATTTGGAGGCACTATCTTGTGGGGTGAAACTTTGAGCTCAAAATGGACCATCAAAGTTTAAAACATCTCTTCACACAAAGAGATCTGAATGCCAGGCAAAGGCGATGGAGTGAGTATATGAGTGAGTATGATTTTGGTATTTCGTACATCAAGGGAAAGGAAAATGTGGTTGCAGATGCCTTGAGTAGGAGACCACTTATCTTCTCCTTGGTAACCTTAAAGGTCAATCTGAGGGAACATGTGTTGACACAACTCCAAGGAGATAGTTGGTATTTAAAGGTTACTTCAAACCTCCATAGCAGGAGGCAGTTAGATCCAAAGTATGAAGGATATAGTCTGGAAACAGACAGACTGTTAAGATATCGAGGAAGGATGTACATCCCAGAGAATGGGGATATTTGAAGCATCATATTGAAGGAAGCCCATAGAGCACTTTATTGTGCGCATCCGGGTGTGAAGAAGATGTACGCAGATATAAGGAAGCTCTTCTTTTGGGTAGGCATGAAGCGCGATGTAGTCCATTTCATCGCCAAGTGCCTAGAATGTCAACAAGTGAAAGCCAACCACCATCACCCGACAGGCCTCCTACAACCACATGATGTTCCTATGTCCAAGTGGGAAGTCATCTCTATGGATTTTGTTGTGGGGTTGTCACTCACATCTCATAGACACAATGCCATTCTTTTGATAGTGGATAAGTTAAGCAAGAGTGCTCATTTTATTCTGGTTAGAGACACTTACGATGTCACTGATGTGGCACATGTGTTTGTAAGCGAGGTTATCCGTTTTCACGGGATACCTAAGAATATATTTTCAGATAGGGACTCCAAATTCACTTCTAGGTTTTAGACAAGTTTGCAGTCAGCATTGGGGACTCAGTTGAACTTAAGCACAGCTTATCATCCTGAAACAGATGGGAAAACTGAGAGAGTAAATCAAGTCATGGAATACATGCTTAGGATGTATGTCATGGATAATCAAACCCAATGGGAGAAGTACCTACCTTTGGTAGAGTTTTCCTATAATAACAGTTTTCATAGCTCCATCGGAATGCCACCCTACGAAGATTTGTATGGAAGGCCATGCAGAACGCCATTGAGTTGGGACAGACTAGAAGACCGAGTAACAGTTGGGCCAGAATTGATTCAAGAGATGGAGGAACAGATGATTCAGATTAGGCAGAGACTAAAGGAAGCACAGGATAGGCAGAAAAGTTATGTGGATGCACACAGGACCGATCAAAGTTATGAAGTGGGAGACTAGGTTTTCATTCGTATCAGGCCTAAGAAGAGTACCATACGGTTCAGGAAGGGGACAAAGTTGTCACCTCAATTTATAGGACCGTTCAGAATCCAAGAGAAAATTGGACCCATTGCCTATTGTCTCGTACTGCCACCCCACTTGCATAAAACTCACAATGTTTTTCATGTATTTGTTTTACGTCATTATGTTGTCGATGAATCACATAAACTAAATTGGAAGGAATTGCAGGTATCGGACGTGGGAATTCTCACGATAGAACCATTACGCATATTGGACCATAGAGTCTGACAGCTCAGGAACCGACTGGTAGACCAAGTTAAGTTACAATGGGACAAGTATAGTCCAAGATCTGCTACTTGGGAACATGCCGAGACACTACTACAAGACTATCCCTCACTTTTTTGACCACCTCAAGAATATGTTTCTCGAAGGTGGGGTGTGTGTAACACCACCTTTTGACTTAGACAGCCAGGATTACCTAAGGCCTATATACTTTATTTTCTAGTCGCAGTGAAACTATTAAGTGATACACTTAAACTTTAAAATGTATGAACTTTTATTAATGTTTAAATGTTATTGATGATTATGTATATAATGCAATCTGCCATGTGAATGTCGGTTTTATGAATGTTAAATATTATGGATGATGAAGTATGTAATGCGATCTACTATGAGAATGTAAATTTTACGAATGTTTAAATGTTATTGATGATGATGTATAGGATGTGACATATTGTGAAAAGGTGAATTTAATGAATGTTTAAATGCTATTAGAATGATGTTGGATATGATGCAATTTATTTTGGTAAATGATAATCTTATGAATGGGTGTCGAAATTGAATTATGGGGTATTATGAGATCTATTTCTAACTAGAAAACCTTGATGTTAAATTGTCGGTACAGGGATACCAAATTGAAATGATGATAGTATGCAATTGCATGATGATAATGCATAGAAATGTATGAGTTTGTGTTACAAACTAATCTGCAGGTTATGGGCTATGAAATAGCCAAGGGATAAATATGATGAAAGTGGATATCATGACCACTAGCCGAGAAACATTATGGTATGAATATTGTATGTGAAATTATATTGCTTTGGATGCATTGCTACGATATGTGGACCAGTGCAGGATTTTATGTGATGACACTGCCCAAAACCGAATAAACGATGACAAAACCCCCAGCAACACGATGCCACTGTATATTCCATTGTAGGGTGTGGACCCTAGTTATGATTAGGAGGGGTGGAGGCATTTCCCACCATGTATCCTCTGAAACCTGAAGTCATGGGAGGACGATGTTAGTTCACGCTCCCCAAGACGTGTGATGATGACTGTCAGTTGTCTGCTAGGGAAGCTTGGTCGAGATAGTGACACTTCTGCTTATAGGTTCTATTTGGAGTTAGGTCAATATAGTTGATGCTCCAAGATAGACTAGCAGAGGAAGGATAGGAATGGAGATGGAAGTAAGTTAGGGAGGAAGGATGAGTAGAAATAGTTGAGAAAGTATGGAGATTTTTCTTATGGTGGAATTTAATGTTTTCCCTTCTAAAAAAAAATGAAATGTGTATATATGAATATTCATAATTACGTAACTAAACCACAGTTGTCTAAATAAAATTGTTGAACTGGATAATCATAATTAAAGGATTTCTCAAACAATTGATTGGTTTGTTGTCTTTTATAAAAGACTAGTCTTGTTGATTGTATTGGATGCATGCATAAATTACTAAAGGATGATAGTTTTTGATTATTAGTACATGCATGAGACTTGTATGTACTAGCTACACATGCATTTCTTGTACATATACACTAGTATGTATGATTTTTCTTGACTTACTTACTGATAATGTCGGTTAATTGTTATGAATGTGTGAACCATGTTTCTTTTCCTTTGTACCATAAGATACCTTAACTTCGGGATGAAGTTTCCTGAAGGGTGGGTGTATGTAACAACCCTAGTTGAATATATGCTTAGGGATTATTAAGTAAAAATTTATTTAGGTAATTAATTGTCCTAACATGGTTTTAACTAAACAAAGATTGGCATAATAATATTAATTAATTAATTGTTATAATTTTGATTAATTAATTAATTAATTATTTACCTATTACATTCAATGACATGGGTAATAAATTTAAGAGGGTTAATAAATTTAATTTTTTAATTAAATTATTTACATATACGGAGGGGATAAGAAACATTAAATAATAGGATAAGACATTAAATGAGAGGATAAGATAATGAATGTATGGATAAAGAAATTAATGAGGAGAAAAGGGTCGGCGAAGGAGGGATATGACGGGAGAAGTCTTACAGGAAGAAGGCATTATTATTTTGGGGGAAAAAAGAATGTATGTTGGGGGGTGATGATTTTTCTGGTGGGAGGAGTTTGTTTGAGGGTTTTTTGGTAAACCAGAGGCAGGGAGGCACTGGTTTGCTGGGGGTTTTGGGCACGGGGGCCAGGATAGCCTTACGGTATCCTAGAGCTAGGAAGTCGGACAGGCTGCTCCTAGCTAGCAGGGAGGAAACACGGTTTGGGCAGAGTTGGTCAGCGCATTAGGCAGCAGTAAAGCAGCAGGCTAGACAACCAGGTCAACGGAGAAATTAGCATCAGAAGCAGGTAATTTGTTATGAAATTGATAAGTTCTTTTTTTTATGTTGTAGTTAAATGTTAATCTCTACTGAAAATATGTTTATATGCTGGTGATTGAATTATTTGGGTAATTTAAAGGAATTATATCAAATTTTGTATCTACGGTCCCTACAATAAGACATGCATTTAAGCAAATGAAACACATTTAAAACTCATAGTAACCATAAGAATTACTGCTATTATAAATAATCAATGTCTTTAACATTAATTTGTATGCCCAGCAGAATACATGATAAATATAACTACACACACATGCAGAAAGTAATTAAAACATCATCTGGTACTTATCTTGAAACGGTGGTACTTCCACCAACCAGGTGCAGGCCTTCCACGAACCTTCCAACCTTAGACCACACTGCTCATCAAGCTCAGTAGTGGGTCACCCCCGAGATGGGACTAAGATCCACCCCCAAGGCAAGGAATCCTAGGCTACACTGAGGTTACAGGGAAAACACACAGTCACAAGGAAGGATTCTCTCCCAGGAACCACTTATGCCCACTGCCCACAGACTCTCCTTCCCCACATGCATGTTCCACCCCAGGAGTATACACTTTCTTTGTCACCTAGAAATTCCTTCGGCTGCTAACCTCCCTTGCCTTGGGTTTCAGCAACAGACTGGATCGAAAGTCTTCGAGATCTGTGGCAGCTACAGGGTTCCTTCCAGGAGTTCTCTCCTTCCTCTACACACTCTCTCACCTGGAGAGAGTCACTCACAGGCCCATCAACCTATTCTTCCAACTTCAACCACCTCTCTCACTTGGAGAGAGTGTTGTACAAACTAGCCAACAAACCACACAGGATCAAACACTACACGTCCACCAAAATCAACGGAAATCCAGACACGAACACCCCAAGGCAACTACAGACAGGTGCAACAACATAATCAGGCTTAGCAGCGACGGGACACTTCTGTTTTCTCAATCTGGAAACACGGGATAGACTCACACTCTGGATTCTCAGGGATGCGTGAGAATTTTTCCACACAGGGGTCGATTCAAACTCCACAGTTTAGAACAGAGAAGGGGTGTACCAGATTTCTAGAACAACCATAGACATTTTCCTGAAATCAACACAGGCTTCTGGTTTAGGGGATGTACTGTTCAAAAGATGCACGAGGTCTTCTACAGAGGTCGAACCGGTTCATGCTCAGACGGTTGGGTAGAATGGGGGAGGAACCCCCAACACAGCTCATCTCAGCCATTTTATGTTCATGCACCTGGGTTGACACTTGTCACCCATGCAACTGCATGCATTCCTTCAGCATGTGTTCCTTCCATTTGGACATTGCTTGCCCTTCCAAAAAGAACTTAGCATAAAACATATTACTCACATGTCTTTTGGAATATTATTAACATATTATTCCCCAAGGACTTAAGCCCCTAGTCTCAACAGTTAGTCCCTTTTCCCACCTTCCAGCCCATAATCCCTTGTCCACTCTGTGGAAGCTTAGTCCCCCATCACTCATTCATCGTGGTTCATCTACACGCGATGGTGTTTATACTTTATTAATAATGTGCATAGATACATGTACAAAATCAGGCTCTTGGCCTTCAACCCTTAGGCTCTCTAGCCTAACAATCACATAAGCCCACTAGCTTATATAAACTTGGCCAACCAACCTATAAAACATATTTACAATTCATTTCATAAACAAGATTTACAACAGGGCTCGACCTTGGGGACATTACATGTGTGATCCTCCTAGTCATGAAATATTTTAGCTCTTGCTTATTTTGTTCTAAGACTTCTTTTTCTTCCCTTCTAGTCTGATCTCTTTCAATTCAAGGTTTTCCGAGCAACATAGTAAATGGAGAGTTGTCCTCAATAAATTTAACAACTTGAAATTCTTCCTTTGTCGAAGTTCCCTTGGCACTAATATATATCTGGGTAATCTTTCAACATAGGTTTATCAACTTTCCTCTGAATAGTCCTATTCCTTCTAATGAAGGAACAATAGTAGGCTCCCCTAAATTTTCTCGAGTTTTTTCTATCATGATATTCACATGTGTTTCTTCATCCAGAACACAGTCAATTTCGAAGTCTCCTATTCTTTCTTCAATGCATTATTTTTCTTTGAATACCTTTTATAAACTGATATGTCGGTGATCATTCAGGGTTTCTTTCATCTGTAGCAATACTTTCTCTAATTCTTTCTGTGGTTATGCCATAATCTTAGTTGCATGGTCTTTTTGTCTCATATTCATCCTTTCAAGCTGAGAAATCATTCTAGGGAAATCCAAAACTTCATGGTCCATAGCTTTACAACAGAAGCAACTAGGTTTTCTACCAGGTCATTCCTTAGCCAGATGTCCCGGTCTTCTGCAACTGTAAAAAAGGGTTAATCCTCTCTTTCTCTTAAATAATCCCTAACCTTTCATGTACTACGTGCTAGGATCATAGTAGTTAACCTGCAAAAAATTGTTTCTAGTATCCTGCATCAATTTGTTAGTCCAAACATTATTTCTATACATAGGTATAACATATTTTTCACTATTCTTATCATATCTACTTATATCACATCTTCTTTCGTCTGTCAGTGCCCTAGTTTTCAAGCTAGGACAAATCTTATCAAATATGCCTAGATCCATACTTTAGAAACAAAAATTTCCACTAATGTGAATTCTACAGAACACAAAGCTTCCAAATCTAAAACTTTTCACTATTCTTACCTTTATTTGAACACAAAGCGTTCAGATCTTACCTCTTTTCTTCAGATAAGACTTCTTTTCTTTAGCACGGAGCTTCACAAACTAAGTAGAGTACTATGCACTAGAGCAATAGATCTATGCACAGATCTTTCATAATTTCAGGTTGGATCTTTGCACAAATATTCTTCTTTCTCAGTTCCCAGCAAACAGTTTCAGGTCCCGGCAATGGAACCATTTGTTGGCACAGGGGCAGACCGAGGGTTCAACACTACAACAATGCACCAACAAAACCCTGACTATCGGCCCTTTTGACAACACCTGTGAAGCAGATGAAGTCTCACCCGAGGTAGAGGCAGGGGTGGTTGTAGGAATCAGATGTCTGCAACCTTAGTTGGGACAAATATCTGGGATTCTAACACTTAAGATAGCACTTAGCAGTAAACATTCATCAACATTAAGTTCTTAGTAACAGCGCAGACAAACCCTAATTACAGAGCATCGCAGCATTCAACCAGATCCACATCTAAGAGCACTTAGCATAAAAGGAACACATTAGATCTAGCAAATTTAGGCACTAAGCATACTCACATAGGTCAAATATAACATTCATTCTCTTTTATAAGCACAAAGCAACATCAGTTCTATCTAACATTCATCTATATCATAGCAAGTTACACATAAACACACCAACACATCGCACAAAGCAGAGCAACACGACATATACGTGGTTCACCCCCCCCTGGGGCTACGTCCACCAACTCTTCTTCTCTTCTATTATCTTTTGTTAATCAGTTACATGCGCAGAGCCTCAAAATCCCTACTCTGCATAGAACGGGAGATCTGCACAGTTCACTAGATCCTCCTTCCCCGAGTTAGGTTCAGCACAAAGCCTCCTCTCTATCTCTTGCAGCCCCTTGCACTTAGCCTTACCAGTCTTACATAGTATGAACAGAGCACTTACAATCCTCTGATAACATAGATCGATCACTAGCACTTAGCACATTGTCCTAACATCACATAGATGCCCCTCCTTACATTGCCTAGACATCTATTTATACTTTACAAAATAGGCCTAAACATGGGTAAACCCATGAGCCGACATCCCATACCCATTACATAATCCCAAACCCCAAAAAGGACCCAAAAAGGGGACGAGATCCCACGATCTCTACTTCGTCTTGCGCTCCTCCTTCGACAGGTTGACGAAGTCCCAAAATAGGTCAAACTTGACCAAGGATCTCCCAAAACTTGGTCAAGGGCCAACAGTCGTCAGGAAATGTGTTAGCTATACCTGGATCAAAGGATATTTGTTATAACTTGTGACTAAGTAGATATTGAAAATATCTGTTAGGAAAGAGAAGATACATGACATCCTCCACGTCATGATGAGTCTTGTGGGGGTCACTTTTCTTCAAAGAGAACAACTTAAAAAATATTGCAAGTTGGTTATTATTGGCCTACCCTCCATAGAGATGCTCATCACTATGTCTCTCACTATGATTAATATCAAAGGATGGGAAAACCTACCAAAAGAGATGAAACACCATTACATCCCAGGTTTCATTGGAACCTTTTGAGAAGTGGGTCATGGCCATTAACCCTCCTTCAAACCAAAAGATTCATATCCTTGTATGCATAGTTTACTTGAAAAAATTAGTATAAGTAAAGGAAATTAGGAATGCAACTAAATAAAAAGTATCTTAATTCCTACATGAAAATATATTCTCTAGATTTGGGGTCTCAAGGACCTCTTCCCAAATTCACCTTAAATCTCATTGAACATATCATGCAGTTGAACAAGATATGCATGAGACATTATTCTACATACCACCCTCAAGCAAATGGAAAAGTAGAGGTGACAAATAAATATTTGGAGAACATCCTCACCAAGATAGTTATCATGCATAATAAATATTCAGAAAACATGCCAATTGAAGTTGTATGGGAATATAATACTACTTGGAATACCACCATAGGATTCACCCCCTATGAGTTGGTCTATATAAAAAAGGTTATGTTTCCTATTTATTTTGAAGTAGCCACACTAAGAACAACTTCTGTAACATCCCCAACCATCAACCCCATTGTCGGGCAACGCTACTACGCGAAATAACACTTATATAGTATGCATTTAAATGAATTTAAATGACTTAACACATAGTAAACACATAATTACTTCTACCATACAAACTTAATGGAAATAACAATAATTCATCTACGCAACAAAATTCATGATAATATTACTAGCATCACGGACATGCTTTTTAATTGAAATTAAACACATAAAGATACTTATCTTTGACACTGTAGTAACTCCACTGACTTCATTCAGACCTTCCATGAACCTCCCATCCTTAGACCACGCTTCTCATCACACTCAGTAGTGGTTCACTCCCGAGCTGGGACCAAGCTCCACCCAAGGCAACAGAATCCTAAACTAGGTTGAGGTTACAGGAAAACTGCACAGAGCAACTGGAAGGATTCTCTCCAGGAGCCTTCTTATACCCACTACTCACAGAATCTCATTCCCCACATGCCTATTCCACCTGGGAGTATACACCTTCACAAGCACAGTCCATCGGTGCTTCAACTCCCTCTCTGGGTCTCGGCAATAGGCCAGATCATGAATTATCAGAGATCTGTAGTTGGTGTTGGACTCCCTCTGGGAGAAAACCACTTCCCATCAAACTCTCTCACCTAGAGAGAGATGTTCATAGGCTTGAAAACCTGTCTCTTAAACCACGGGACTGTCAAACCGATTCTTCAACCAATTTCATCCCAACTCCCGCAAGTTCGGGAAAACAACAATAGCAACATCTTTTGGTTAACTCATAGGTGACAGGAGCAACAGGAAAATTGGGTGTGGACGTCTAAAAACAACAACATGCCACTAAGACACAGAACGGTTCAGGTAACACCGATTTCAGGATGCGTGACAAGAAATCCATGCAGCGGTCAAACACAGACTCAACAGTTCAGACATAGGGTGTATCGGCTTCTCAAGAAAACATCACAGGCCTCGGGTTTCAGATCTGTGGGAGGGTATGCATGCAGAGATCAGACAGAATTCAAAATTTTAGACAGTGGATGGCAGAATAGAGGATGAACCCCAAACTCAGTTGTCGCTTCATCTTTTAACCACATGCGCCCAGGTCGATACTTGTCTTCCTGGAGCTGCATGCATTCCCTTTTGCACACATTGGAGCTGCATGCTTTAGAATAATAATAAAATATTATTCTCAAGGACTTTATCCCCCTAAGATTATCCTCTCTTTCAAACCTTTCAGCCCCTTTTCCCTTACCCACCCTGTGGAAGCTTAGTCTTGCATCACTCTTTCTTCGTGGTCAGTCTGCACACAGTGATATTTAATATTTATTAATGTTATGCATATTACATATACAAAAATAGGCTCCTAGCCTTTAACACTTAAGCTCTCCTGCCTAATAAACACATAAGCCCACCAAATTATCAATACTTGGCTCACCAGCCTATAAAACAATATTTACAATTCATAAACATAATTACAACAGGGCTCATCCTTGAGGATATTACAATCCCCTCCCCTTATTTTTTCACTGTCCTCAGTGAAAATTTCACACAGCATCACCAAGATTTTCAAAATCTTCAAAAAGATGTGGGTATTTTGCCCGCATAGCATCCTCATGCTCCCATGTCGTGTCCTTAGGAATGTACTAAGTCCATTGGACCTTTACAAGCCCTATGGCTCAATTCCGGAGTTGTTTTCTTTTCTGGTCCAATATGCGCACAGGATGCACTTATAGGACACCTTCTTGCTCCACCTGAATCACACTCCAATAAATTACATGATTAGCATCAGGTATATATTTCTTAAGCAATGAAACATGAAACACATTATGTACAGTCATGGATGTAAGTAAGGCAAGCATATATGTAACTGGCCCAATCCTTTCTAGGATTTCAAATGGCCCAACAAATCTGGCTACCAACTTGGAGAAGCTTCCCAGCTTCGGGAACTTCTATTGGCTTTCACTTTCAGGAAAACATGTTCACAAACTTTAAACTCTCTATGGGTTCTATTTTTATCAGCATAACTTTTCTGCATGTCTTGGGCAACTTTCAAATTCTGCTTAATTTTCAGCATCTGTTCTTCCATTTCTTTGAGCAACTCTGGCCCAACTAATTCCCTATCAACTGGATTATCCTAGCTTATTGGAGTATTTCACTTTCTGTCGTAAAGTGCTTCAAATGGGCTCATCTTCAACGATGATTGATACCCATTATTGTAGGTGAATTCTAGCAAGTGTAGGTGTTCTTCCCATTTCGATGGTTTTTCCATCACATACATCCTTAGTATGTCTTCTATTACTCGATTCACCCTCTCTGTCTACCCATCTGACTTAGGATGATGAGTTGTGGTAAATTTCAGATTCGTTCCAAACCCCTTGAATAACCCTTTCCAGAAATTTGAGGTAAATTCTGGGTCTTTGTCAGACACAATTGTCTTGGAAATTTTGTGCAATCGTGCCACCTCCTTCATAAAGATTTCAACAACATCCATTTCCTTGTGAGTAGTCTTTAACGGAATGAAATGGGCAGCTTTCATAATATTTTCCACCACTACCATGATTGAATCATGTTGCTTGCCTATTTTGGGCAATCCTGTGATGAAATCCATTGTCACCACTTCCCACTTGCACTCAGGAATGGGTAAAGGTTGCAAAAACCCTACTGGGTGCCTATGCTCATCCTTAACCTTTTGGCACTCCATACATCTAGCGATGTATTCAGCAAACTCTTTCTTCATACCTGGCCAAAAATAATTGCTCTTGATTGATGCCACAGTTTTCTGATATCCAGGGTGCCTTGCATAAGGGACATTATGCATTTCATGAAAAATCGCAAGTTTCAAATACTGGACATTAGGAACATAAATTATGTTCTTGTACATAAGTATTCCATCGGTTTCCAATTTATAAATCTCCACTTTCTGTGGCATCTTACCTTGTCGTATCTTTGCTACCAAATCCCTGTACTGCAAATCTATATTTGCAGCCTCCAAAATTTTGTTTTTAATATCAGTTTAGTACATGCTAATGGTTGTAGCATGTACCGTGTACTCTCCTGCTGAGTGCATCAGCCACTTTATTCTTCTTCCCTTTTATATGCTTGATATCAAAATCATAATCAAAGAAAAACTCCAACCACCTACTATGTCTAGCATTCAAGGTTAGTTGATCAAACAAATATTTCAGGCCATTGTGGTTTGTTCTCAGTTCGAATATCCTTCCCATGAGGTAATGCCTCCATTTCTTTAGAGCGTGTACTATGGCTGCCAACTCCAAATCATGAGTGGCATAGTTATTTTCGTGCTCGTTCAACTTTATGGATTCGTAACAGATTATGAATCCATTCTGACTAAGGAGTCCTCCTATTCCTTCTTTGCATGCATCTGTGCACACCATGAAATATTCATTTGGATATTCAATCCCTAGGATTAGAGCACTAGTTAACAATTGCTTCAATTGTTGGAAGCATCTTTCACAATCTTTTGTCCACTGAAATTTCTTCTCCTTCCTTTGCAAAGAAGTGATAGGGTGAGCTATCCTTGAGAACCCTACGATAAACCTTCTATAATAGCTATCTAGACCCAAAAAGGATCTGACTTCTATCACACTCTTTGGCACTGACCATTCTCTAATGGCCTCAATCTTCTCAAGATCTACAGCTATCCCATCCATCGAAATAATATGCCCCAAGTAATGGATCTTCTTCTGCTAAAATGAGTACTTTCTCAACTTGGCATACAATTGGTTCTCTCTTAGCACCTGCAACACCATCCTCAAATGTTGTTTATGCTCTTCCTCTGACTTGGAATACACCAAGATGTCATCTAAAAAGACTATGAAAAACTTGTCTAGATAGTCCCTTAATACACCATTCATTAGGCACATAAAAACAATGAGTGCATTTGACAACCCAAATGGCACCACTGTGAATTCATAGTAACCATACCTTGTTCTGAAGGCAGTATTGCTGATTTCTTCATCCTTTATCCTTACTTGGTGATATCCCGACCTGAGGTCTACCTTCGAAAATATCTTCGCATCCTTCAAATAATCAAAGAGGTCATCAATCCTTGACAAAGGATACTTGTTCTTTACAGTTACTTTGTTCAATTGTCTGAAATTGATACACAATCTCAGCATTCCATCCTTCTTCTTCACGAACAGTACCAAGGCACCCCAAGGCGACACACTTGGGCGTATATACGCATTCTTCAGAATTTCTTCAAGCTGCAATTGTAGTTCTTTCAAATCTGGTGTACTCATTCTGTAAGGATCTTTTGATACTGGATCTACTCCAGGCATCAAGTTTATAGAAAAGTCAATATCTCTCTTCGGGGATAATCCAAGTACCTCCTGGAATACATCTTCAAACTCTTTGAGCACCGCATGATCTTCAATCTTTGAGATCTCATCCTTAGATGCTTCCTCCACATGGGCTGCAAATAATTGACAGCCTTTCTTGTAGCACTTCTTCAGCTACATTGTTGAGATTTCTCTGATAGCAACAACTCTAGGAATTCCTTGAACTATTTTCTGATTTCCTTCCTCATCCAAGCAAGTGAATTCCTTGTTACAACAGTCCAAGATGGCATGGTGTCGGTCCAACCAATCCATCCCAATTAGATAGTCATAAGAACCTAAAGGCAGAATGTTCAATTCAGTCTTTGTGCTCAGTCCATTCATGTCCACAGGACAGGACTTAACCAACTCAGTGACTTTTCTCTTGGTTCATATAGCCAGCTGCACTAACCAAGACTTTTCATGTTTTCTTTTCGACAAATGCAAACTTTCCACCACTCTAGGATCTATATAACTATGGCTAGCCCCTGAATCAATCAAAATAGTAAATGGTTGGTTGTTAATCATACCTTCCACTTCAATCATGTGTGACTGATATTCATATTTATTGTTGTCCAGGGTTGTGTAGATCCTTATCATTTTACTTCCCATGTCCTCCACTGTTTCAGCTTGCTGAACATTATGGACATCTCTCACTTTGACATTTTTACGGGGACAATCTTTGTACTTGTGGTTCCCCTAACAACCCCAACACTGAATGGGTGTATGCCTTGGCCTTTGTTCCCCTATGTCAACTATTCTCGGCTCTCTAAATGATGGTTGTCCTTGATGACTATTTCTGAAAAAGGGTGGCTTAGTTCCCTTCTTCCTCTGATCCATCTGGAATTTCTTCTTGTCTTCCCAAGCCTTTCGGAAGGTAGGCTTCTCTCTTTTCTGCTCATATAAGCATTTTTCCCTCCTTATCGTTTCTTCCATAGTCTTAGGATCATCATACTGAATCTTGTCACCAATGGGAGGTGGGCATCCACTTAGATACCTATGAATCTTGACAGTTTCATATTTGATGAATGGAACATACTTTAGCAATTCCAAAAATCTTCGTTCGTATTCATCAATGGTCATGCTACCCAGCTTGAGTTCAAAGAACTCTTTCATATTCCTATCGTAGTATCTTTTAGTCAAGTATTTCTTCTCGAAATGCCTCCTGAATTCTTTCCAAGTGATATCTTTCTCTCTAATGTGTTGCACTTGCACAAGTTGATCCGACCACATGGATGCTTTTCCTTTCAGTTGATACATTTCAATCCTACCTTCTGCATGAGAGGAATAATTCTATACTTGGAAATATTTCCTCATGACAAGCAACCATGTTTCGACATCTTCCTCCTTCTTATGTTATCCATCAAACTTAGGAGGCTTAATCTTGTTCATTTCTCCCTTCAGTTCATCCACTCCAGATCTCCTGTGCTTTCTGGTAGGATATGGGCTTGAAATTTTGCATGCCTCCTTATTGGAGTGTTTCAGGGAGTGACAATGATGCCTGCTAACACTTCTTGATCTCCTTTTCTTCTTAGGGACCTTGCGACTCCCTGTTTTTCTTGAGCCACTCTCCTTATCCAATTTCTTTTCGATCCTTTCCAGGCTCTTCATCAACTCTAAGTTGAATTCTCCTTGTTTCTCCTTATCTTTCATGAGATTTTTGCTATCTGCTCGATGAGTCTAGGCATATTTCTGTAATCGTTAAATCATTTTCATCATATGCCCTTCCTTATCTATCTCTTCCCCATGCCCATTGGATTTCGACCCTTCAACTCCCAAATGAACATCCATCCCTTTAGCTTCATTCTCTGAACTGGAAGAATTCTTTGTCTCCTCCATTTCTTTTCACTCAGTGGAAAATCTAATCAGCTCTGGCAGTCACTAAACTTTTGCAAACACACATGCAGACAACCAAAATTTGTCAGGCCATCATTCCTTAACAAATTCCATAGCATTCATAAACAAATCTAATTACGGAAAACATTCAGATTTCACAAATTTTTCGAGCTCTGCTCGACTCTGTAACAATTTCAAGCCTTAGCCCTTTTCTGTTAGCCCCAACCCTTGAAACCAAGGGTTGTGACCAAGATCTAGATCGATAGGAACTTATCTAGGACTTCGGGTTCCGAAGTCTTCATAGTACCTCACAATAGACTGTCAGAATTATGAATTAACGAACTCGCGAAGTAGAGTGGATCAATAGTCCATGTCTACCTAGCATCCTATGGCTAACACTTGTTGTGGAACCTCAGGCGTCTGAGTTCTGGGACTTTGGGGCTTCGTAAGATTTCACATCCGCACAACCCAAACCATTAATCTTCGAACACTTCCACGTCACCTCAGGTGGAGTTATTACATTACATCACTTAACATTTTCCCAATTGAGGGGGCATGCAACGGTGGTTTGGAGTAACCCTCCTTTCATCCCACAATTCTTCTGATGCTGACACGTAACCCATCAGTGAAACTACGGTTTGGATTGTGGGACCGCCTTGGAGAATTAGCTTTTGTGAAACTTGGGTCCCCGCAATGCCTTCTGGTTATTGATCTTGATGTATCGTGATCAATGCCATTGTGGGTCCTCGAACCTTTAACTACGTTACATAACCTCAGGCCCCACTAACCCTGCTCATGCTTCAGAACTTCAGACTTCGAAAGTTCTCCCTTGAACATACTTTAATTCTCCTGAAATCTACAATCACGATCAGATCCTTTTCTTGATCCAACGGTCAAGCTCTTTTCCTACGATCTACGGTGTAGATCTCCTTCAGGACTTTGGCACTTCTATTTTTGGCCTTTCTCATACCTTTGCATCAAGCTTCTCTGACGTTGCAAAGTCTGAATGGCTTCCCAGGTTAACCCTTCTGCGCTTTCTCCAGATCTGACGGTCGTAAAGGTTTTTTTTTCTCCTTTCCTTTTGAAAAGATCCTACGGCTCCCACACCCCAAGTGTTGAGTTGTCTCTCTCTGTGGTCAAATACCATGTCGGTTGCAGTTTTAATCTACCTCTACTACTCCTCAGCTTCGTAATACGGCCAAGTAACCCCTTGTCACTCAGAAACATTCTAAGGTTCAATATTTTTTCCTCCAAACACCATTTCCACTCGAAACCTTGGGTCCAAAGACCACTTATCCGGCCCATCCAGGCTCAGCGTTGAAACTATGGCTCTGATACCATTTTATAACGTCCCTAACCATCAACCCCATTGTCAGGAAATGCTAATACGCGGAATAACACTTATATAGTATGCATTTAAATGAAGTTAAATGACTTAACACATAATTACTGCTACCATATAGACTTAATGGAAATAACAATAATTCATTTATGCAACATAATTCATGATAATATTACTAGCATCACATACATGATTTTTAATTGAAATTAAACACATAAAGATACCTATCTCTGAAACTGTAGTAACTCCACCGACTACGTCCAGACCTTCCATGAACCTCCCAGCCTTAGACCACGTTGCTCATCACGCTTAGTAGTGGGTCACCCCCAAGCTAGGATGAAGAACCACCCAAGGTAAGGGAATCTTAAACTAGGTTGAGGTTACAGGAAAACTACACAGAGAAACCTAAAGGATTCTCTCCATGAGCCTTATTATGCCCACTACTCATGGACTCTCATTCCCCACATGCATGTTCCACCCGGGAGTATACACCTTCACAAGAATAGTCCATTTGTGCTTCACCTCCCTCTCTAGGTCTCAGCAACAGGCTGGATCAAGAATTCTCAGAGCTTCGTAGTTGGTGTTGGACTCTCTCTGGGAGAAAACCACTTCCCAACAAACTCTCTCACCTGGAGAGAGCTTCTCATAGGCCTGAAAACCTGCATCTTCAACCACAGGCCTGCCAACCCGGTTCTTCAACCAGTTTCATCCCAACTCCCGCAAGTTCAGGATAACAACAACAACAACAACATTTGGTCAACACATGGGTGATAGTAGCAACAGGAAAATTGGGTGTGGACGTCCAAAAATGGAAACAAGCCACTAAGACACAACATGGTTCAGGTAACACTAGTTTCAGGATGCGTGATAAGAAATCCACGCAGAGTTTGAACACAGACTCAACAATTCAGAGAGAGGGTGTATCGGCTTCTCAAGAAAACATCACATCCCTTGGGTTTCAGAGCTGCGGGAGGGTATGCATGCAAACATCAGACGGAATTCACGGTTTTGGACAGTAGATGGAAGAATGGAGAATGAACTCTGAACTCAGCTGACACTTCAACTTTTAACCACATTCTCCCAGGTCAACACTTGTCTTCCTGGAGTTGTGTGCATTCCCTTTTGCACACGTTGGAGCTGCATGCTTGCCTCTCCCAGGACTTAGGATAAAAAAATGTTTTGTCACCTAGCTTTATAATAATAATAAAATATTATTCTCGAGGACTTAAGTCCCCTAAGCTTAGCCCCTCTTTCCAACCTTTCATCCCCTTTTCCCTTACCCACCCTGTGGAATTTTAGTCCCCCATCACTCTTTCTTCATGGTCAATCTGCATGCAGTGATGTTTAATCTTTATTAATGTTCTGTCTATTATATATACAAAAATAGGCTCCTGGCCTTTAACACTTAGGATCTCCGGCCTAATAAACACATAATCCCACCAGCTTATCAATACTTGGCTCACCAACCTATAAAACATGATTTACAATTCATAAAAATGATTACAACAGGGCTCGTCCTTGGGGATATTACAACTTCCATCCTAAACTTAGACAACTCAACATCCCAAAAATAAACATTGTAGTAGTTGAATGCCTTGAATGAATATAGACAACAATCCATGTTTTGTATAAAGGTGGTGAAACTACAAAGGAAAATATGGCATGACAAGATAATCAAGCCTAGAAGTTTCAAGTGGATTGGGCATTGTTCCATGGCTCAAGGTTCAAGTATTTCAAAGGAAATATAAAAACCATATGGTTGGTCCCTTACAACATAGGAACATATTATGAAAATAGTTGAGTGAAAATTAGGACAATGGATGAAGAAAGCATCCCCCTCCTAGTCAATGGTTTGATCCAGGAGGATTCGAGAATGATCAAAGATGTCCAGAAAGATCCAGAACATCCACAGAGGTCCAGAATGGTTCATAAATTCTCAAAATTCAAATGCTTCAAATTTTCCTAAAAATTTCATCAGATCTCGGTAGTATCCTTCCAAAGGTGCAAATTTCACCTCAAACAGATTTCATATGAAAACTATATGAGCAGATAAATATTGGGTCAAAGGTCAAATGGAAAAAAGAGGTGACACATGTCACGATTGCAAGGGTGAAATGTGGCACATAGTTAATGGCAACTGATTGGGCAAGGTACAACACCAGTGGATCAATCGATGGTTGACAAGTGGTAGACAAGTGGTACAATTTTTGAATGACATGTGGCATTAGATAAACAATGAGAGGTTTCCATGTGGCAGCCTCCCATTGGCCAATGTTGGTTAATATGTATTAAAAGTTATGCAATCGACAGAGGTCGAACCCGCAACCTCCATAACTCAAGACTTAACATAGCCCCAACTACCAACATGCCACCACAAAAGTTCTTAACATAATATATTTTCATGTATATTTGAATTGTAATAAAGTTTGAATTGGTGGACAAAGGGTCGAGGACCTAAGCACTCAGCCCTTGGCTCTCGGTCTTGACACCTTACCATATGACTCACAAATGTTGCAGAAGGGGATAATAGATGTAACATATCCTCAGGAGTCATAACTATTTATAACATGTATTTATATGTTATGGTTACAAAAAAATAATAAAGCACCAAAATATGTGGTGGTCGGTGGGGCTCAAATCCCCGATCTACAACATATATAATTATACCTTAACCAATTCGGCTACAAGTTCAGATTTGGTTACAAAACCAACCAAACTATATTTAGATTTGACCACTAATTTCGGGTTTTGGTTAAGGGGTGCACCTTATTTAATGGCGTGTGACCCAATATTGTAGACACACATTTAATGCAGAGTTGGTCTCGTAACTCATGCCCGAGGGTACCAAAGTTATGAGGCTACACCGTAAAGTGTGCCAAATGGTACCTTGACGGAATTCATGTACTTTATATCAATTTTGCACGATTTTTCACCAGGAATCCATCGACTCACCCTATTTCTATATTTAAGCAACATGCAAAAAGGTCATTGTAAAACACAAGCATTTAAGCATTAATGAAAAAGGTCTCTATTGGAAGCAAACCCGGAGAGGTAGCCCAAATTTGTTGAACTCCGCTTTTTCCAACTTGTGTATGTGATTATATTATTGTTGTTCATTTCAAGTTCAATTGTTTGCAATTCATTTATCATTAAAGTGGATTTGGTTAGATAAGTTATTCACGTGTAATTTGCAAAACAATCAAGTGATCATTTTATTTCGAAGATCAAGTAGATGTTTATGTCTATTTAAAATTATCAGCATCTAAAGATTTTTCAGATCAAGTTGGTTTTAGAAAAGGCTTGACAAGTATTTTTCAAGTGAATGCTTACAAGAGATAAACTCAAACTTGGTAAAGGAAAATTTGCACGTTATAAGTATGAAATTGGAAAGAGATTTCGATGACATAACATGGCTTATAAAAAATGAGAAGAAGAAGATCATTCCATGAGTCATGAAGAGATCATAGCTATGCTTCAATCATTGAAAGAAACAATAGATGAGTTAGAACAAAGAATTCAAAATCCTGCAAGTGGAGAATCTTCGGTAAAAGGAGAAGGAGAAGGTGAAGGAGGTGGACCTTCATATCCCCCTTCCCCTTCCTCGTCATCATCATCAGTTTATTTTGAAGCAAGTAAACATTATTCTCATCGAAATAAGTCCTCTAAGAAATATGAGCATAATCTACAATTACTAAAATTGGATGTTAAGTTCGAGATACCAACCTATGATGGAGAATTGAATGCCAATAAATTGGACAATTAGATCAAGCATATAGATGTATATTGCAGTGTTCAAAAGATCATGGACGAGGCTACAAAGATATAGCTAGCTACTCTTTGACTAAGTGGCACTGCCTTAATATGGTGCGAGAGTAATATGCAAGTTGATCTTGTTCAAAAAGGTAAATTAATATCTTCCTAGAATAAGTTTACTAAGGAGATAAGGAAACAATCATATCCACTGGCACATACACAGATGGAAATGATTGAGTGGCAGCATCTAAGACAGGGTAAAGGGCATAATATTCATGCATATACACAGGAATTCAAAAAGAAGGCATTATCCCTAGGAATTTAGTTGTATACTCATGAAAATCTTATGAAATATATTGGTGGTATGCATTCATATATTCATCACACTATTCTAATGTTTATTAGTACTAACATTGATAAGGTGTCAATAAAAGATACGCATATGGAGGCTAGTAAGGGTAAGCATGTGAGGAAGATACGAATCCATTCAAGTTCAATAAGAAACTGAAAGGTAAATGGAAGAGTAAGAAATCATCCACAGTGAAGCAAGATGATCGAAGACCTACATGTTCTCATTGTAAGAGAAAGGGACATGAGGAATCATAGTGTTGGAAATTGCATCCATAATTACGACTGAAGAAATTCAAGGATAAAGGGAAGCATAAGACTATTGCATCATCTCATCAAGATATAGGGTCACATTCTGGAGATGAATCTAATATCATGGCCATAGGAAGAAAAGATATATCAGCTATCAATTCAAATTCTTCAGTTATAGTCAGCTATCAAAACAAAAGGAGTGAGCTTTTCCATGTCAGAGTTATAGTCAAGCATACTAAGGTAGATACTTTATTTGACAATGGATCTCAAGTTAATCTAATATCTGAAGAAATTGTTAAGAAGTTGGGATTGAAGATGACACCTCACAAAAATCCATATCTATAAGGTTGGGTGTGTGAAGATGATAAATTGTAGGTAACAAAGAAGTATAAGATCAGGTTTGCAATTACAACTAATTTCTTTGACGAGGTTGAGTTATATGTTGTGCTTCTTGACATTTGTGGCATTGTCTTTGGTAGTCCATATCTATTTGATAGGAAGTTTGTTTTCTATCAAGAAGAAAATAAACATCACCTTCTCAATATGGGGTTGAATATATTGTCAGAGCTCATCGCATAAAAACTAATGTTTCTTTAGTGAGAATGGGGAAAATTATGAGACTTGTGAGTGCAAGTAAATATTTTTTTCTCGTGATAGTGAAACAGAAAGAAGAAGATATAGCATATGCTTTAGCAGGTTTTGATCCAAATTATAAAAAGGAATTGGTCAACATCATGTCTAATTCTGATGAGTTGTTTTACGAACCTACAGGTTTGCCTCCTAAAAGGGAGGTTGAACATGAAATATATTTGTAGCAAGATGCTCATCTTCCGAACATTGGAATGTATAGGTCATCAGTGATTGAGAATGAAGAAATCAAGAAGAAATTCCAGGAGTTGCTCGATAAAGGAATCATCAAACCAATATCCTCTCCATGTTGTTCTCATATTGTATTAGCTCCAAATAAACATGGAACGTGGAGGATGTGTATTTATTTTTGAGCCCTGAACAAGATTACAATAAAAAACCGTTATCCTCTTCCCAGAATAGATAATCTATTAGATAAGTTAAGATTGTTATGTATTTCACTAAGTTGAACTTGAGAAGTGGTTACCATCATATCAGAATTGTAGAAGGTGACATATGGAAGACTGCTTTCAATACCAAGCAAGGCTTGTTCAAATGGTTGTTTATGCCATTTGGATTATGTAAGGCACTAACAAATTTTATGAGTGATGAATGATGTGTTTTGACCCTATATAGATGATTTTTTTCATTTTATATATAGACGACATATTGATCTTTAGTAAAATATGGGAAGATCATATAAAGCATGTCAAGATAGTTATTGAACTCTTGAATAAGGAGAAGATGTAAATCAAGTTATCTAAGTGTGAATTTGGAAAAACAATATCTAGTATATTTGGTTTACATTGCAGAGAATGGTTAGTTAAAGATAGATCTTGGAAACGTAGAATTCATTGTGAAATGGCCCAAGCTAACTACTTCCACCGAAGTCAGGAGCTTCTTAGGAGCAGTACAATACTGGAGAAAATTCATTTCTAATTTCTCATACATAGCAGCACCTCTACATGAATTAATGAGTGTTAAGAAGGTATTTCAATGGGGAGGAAAACAACAGAAGGCCTTCAACACATTGAAGGAGAAGATAAGAACCGTACCATTTTTGGCTATGTTATATCTACAACAACCATTTGAGATTCCAATCGATGCAAGAAGATATTCCATGGGAGCAGTCTTGATGCAACGAGGTAAACCTATATGTGATCATTATGATACTTTCACGCAAGCTATGATTAACTATCCAACAGATGATAATGAATTGTATGCGTTGGTACAAAGTGTAAAGAAATGGACGCATTACTTAATGGGAAAGGAAACAATAATTCATACAAATCATTAGCCATTACAGTTTTTGCAATCACATACCAAGTTTCAACAGTCAAGACACTTCAAGTGGATGGGTTTTCTACAACAATTTCATTTGGTAATCAAGTATAAGAAGGGTATTCATAACAAGGTTGCAGATATGTTATCAAGACCAGTAATTAATGCATCTACAATACTTAGGTATAATCCTTTAGCACATGAAAGTTATGCAGAACAATATGATAAGGACGATTATTTTAAAGACGTATATGATGCATTAACTCATGACAATCAGCAGTCATATTATTATATGCATGATAGTTTATTATATCATCTTGTAAAATTATGTATACCAAGAGATGAAAGAGTGAATGTAATCAGAGAAACTCATACATCTCTCATATCTGGTCATTTCAGGTTTGGCAATATAGTTGCACAATTATAAAGGTATTGTTATTGGCCTCGAATGAATGAAACAGTTTCCAAGTATATAAAAGGGTGTGTCATGTGTGCCACAAGTAAGCCTAGCAACCAAAAGCTAGGATTATATACACCACTTCTGGTACCTTCACATCCATGGGAAAGTATCTCCATGGAATTTGTAGGGGGTTTTCCGGTGTCCATGACAGGTCATGATTATCTATATGTTGTGGTGGACAGATTCAGCAAGATGTGTATTTTTATGCCATGAAAGAAACAAGTCATAGCTGAACAGACCGAATGTATATTCTTTGCTAATGTATGGGTTCATTTTGGACTTCATGCATCTATTATATCAGATCAAGACTCTCACTTTTTCAGAAAGTTTTGGTCTCATTGATGCGAGCTAATGGACACTAAGTTGAAGAATATCACAACTTTTCATCCACGAACATATGGACACACAAAGGTGGTAAACATAACAATGGCACATCTACTTCGAAGATACTGCAACAAGCATACTAAATTATGGGATGAACAGTTTCCTTATATCCATCATGCCTATAATAATGTGATGAATCTGTCTACTCAGAAAACTCCTTTTGAAGTTTGTTTGGGGTACTTACCTAAATCACCTATAGAGTTTTCCTTCAGAGAAGAAAGTAAATAAGATGTAGAGGATTATACAGATAAAGCTAAAAGGCTAATTCAAAGGATATCACAGGTACATCAAGTAGAACAGGAACAATTGGAGAAGAGCCAAGCAAGGTATAAGGAAATGAATAATAAACATTGGTTTTATCATCAGTTTGAAGTCGGTGATCAAGTATGGTTACATATGAGCAAAGATAGATTGAAAGGTGAAGGTAAAAATATAAGGCCGATATGATATGGTCCATTCAATATCTTGGAGAAGATTGGTACTAATTCTTTTCATTTGGATGTACCAGTATACATGCAAATGTATTCAATGGTAAATGTTGAGAATTTGAAGTTTTATGAGCCTCCTGTGATTATGGATGAAGATGAAAGTATTCAGGTTCCAACAGTTGATAATTTTTCTCCATAATTTGGACGAGCTATAGGAAGATGTCATTCTCAATAGAAGGATCGGAACTTCATAACAAGGTGATATGGAATATCTTTGAGTTGGTATTAAAGGGGTAAAACTAGGTAAATCCAAGTGGATGGAGATCGGAAGGGTGAGGGAAATATACCCTCATTTAGTTGCTCAGTAATCGACACTTTTGGTGGTCCAATAGTCTTCCAATGGGGAGGAATGATCTAGGAGGATCTGGGAATGCTCACAGAGGTCCAAAAAGATCTGGAACATCCACAGAGGTCCATAATGATTCAAAAATTATCAAAATTCAAATTCTTCAAATCATCCCAAAAATTCCATCAATGCGTAGAGCTCGACAATAGCTTTCCAACGGTGAAAATTTCACCTCAAACGGAGTTCGTATGAAAAATATATGAGCGGTCAAAGATTGGGTCAAAGGTCAAATATTGGGTCAAAGGTCAAAGGGAAAATAAAAAAAAGGTGACACGTGTCACCAGTACAAGGGTGACATGTGTCACATAGTTATTGGAAGTTGATTGGGCAAGGTACAACACCAGTGGATCAATCGTTGGTTGACAAGTGGTCCAATTGTTGAATGGCATGTGGCATTGGAGAGCCAATGAGAAGCTTTCATGCGGTAGCCTCTCATTGGCCAATGTTGGTTAATATGTATTAAAATTTATGGAGTCAATAGGGGTCGAACCCGCGACCTCCATAACTCAAGACTTAACATAGCCCCCACTACCAACATGCCACCACAACATTTCTTAACATAATATGTTTTCATATATATTTGAATTGTAATAAAGTTAGAATTGGTGTCTAAAGGGCCAAGGACCTAAGCCCTCAACCCTTAGCTCTCGGTCTTGACACCTTACCATATGACTCACACCTGTTGCAGAAGGGGATAACGGATGTAAGATATCCATAGGAATTATAACTATTTATAACATGTAGTTATATATTATGGTTACAACAAAATAACAAAGCGTTGAAATATGTGGTGGTCGGTCGGGCTGAAACCCCTGATCTACAACATATATAACTATGTCTTAACCAATTCAGCTACAAGTCCAAATTTGGTTATAAAACCAACCAAACTATATTTAGATTCGACCACTAATTTCGTGGTTTTGGTTAAGGTGTGCGCCCTATTTAATGGCATGCAACCCAAGGTTGTAGACACATATTTAATGCAAAGTTGGTCTCATAACTCTGCACGATGGTACCAAAGTTGTGAGGCTACACCGTAAAGTGTGTCAAATGGTACCTTGATGGAATTTCAAGTATTTTATATCAATTTTACACAATTTTTTGTCAGGAATTCAACAGTGCAATCTGTTTTTTTCATTTGATCAACACGTTAAAAGTTTATTGTAAAACACAAGCATTTGAGCATTAATAAAAAAGGTCTCTATTTGAAGTAGACCCAGAGAGGTAGCCCAAATTGGGTGAACTCTGCTTTTTCCAACTTGTGTATGTGATTATATTACTGTTTTTAATTTCAAGTTCAAATATTTGCAATTAATTTATCATTACAGTGGATTTGGTTAGATAATTTCTTCACATTTAATTTGCAAAACGGTTAAGCGATCATTGTATTTCAAAAATCAAGTAGATGTTTATGTGTATTTAAAATTATCAGCATCTAAGGATTTTTTGGATCATGGTTATAGGCTCAAAATCTATAAGAAGTGTGTTTCAAAGGAAGAATTCACAGCCACATGGAAATCTCAACATTGGGTGCAGTTGAGAGCAATAATGCTCTCAACCCATCTTGATTTCCAATTCTTTCAAAGAAAAAAGAAAAAAATAATCCCAAGTGAAAACCTCACCAAGTCATCTAGGATAGGCCTTTGGTATAAAACCTCCCTAGAGGTAGCATTAGGTTTGTAATAATGTATTCCCACCATGAAAACCACAATGAGCATGATGGGGCACCAATTCCTTGACAAGAAAAGAAAAAAAGGAAAAAAGAAAAGAAAAGAAGAAAGAAAAAATAACTTTTTAAGTATTGCAGGTTTGCATCTGATTAACGTGCAATGAATAGAATAAAAAACGTGCCCATGAAGAATATGCAAGCTTATATCAAGGATCAAGGGTACCTCAAAATAGTAAAATAGGAAAATTTAGTGTACAAGCATGAAAAAAGCATCACAAATAAAGCAACATCATACACACTATTTGCAAGTTTGATCCTAATCCATTTCATAGATTATCCATACTTGATGTGGGATTTCCTAACAAAGTGGGAAATCCCACTCATGGGCCAAGTTCATACACACAAATAAAATATAGAAACTATGACTATTTTTTTATTAAGCAAATAAGAAAATTAAATATATTTACAAGAGGAAAACTACCTCAACGATCTATGAGAGAAATACTCCCTAGATCCTAAAAACTAGAAACAAACCACAAGAATAGAGATGGTTGGAGCAAAGATCTCAAATAATCCATAAGAATAGGAAACCAAAAGGTCACGACAATAATAATCTCAATAATGCTCACACAATAATACATATGCAAAAACTAGGGACTAGAATCCCTATCACTCCTCCCAACCAAAGAAGAAATGGCCTCCAATGCTATTAGGGGAGAGGGAAAATGGTGTTGGTATCATCAATGTGAAATGAGCATAATGAATAGTTTGACCTGATTGAGATATGTTTGATGTAGCTGATAAAAAAACTCTTTGTTTGTAATGAAGATCAACATAATGGAACCCAAATCCATATAGGATCAAAGGAATGCTCAAACCCAACTGAAACAAGTTGTTAAAACACCCTACAAAGTGGTGTGATCCAAATTATGAAACTTTTGAAGTAGATACTCTAACAAAACTCTAGTGTGGATAAATTGAGTCTATGAGTAACTGCCAAAAGAAGGCATGTAAACTCCCAAAGTCATGGATACCCTAGCATGCATGTGAGAATACAAAAAGAATGGGAAAAGTCACTACTCAAGGTAGTGTTACAAAGAATCCCAAAATTTTGGTGGATAATGTCAAATAAGGGAATCTATGAATATAAAAAATGAATTGTGGGTTTTTTTAATCAAATGGCAATGTTCTTCCCTTGACTTGTAATACTATTATTTAGAACAATTACCAGCTAGGAACCAACCGTACCTTTGGTCCAAAAAATGGTAGTAAAAATATTGAATGGGAACTTGTTGTACTCTAGGGCCTAACATCAACATGACTATAAATACTGAACCACTATCCATCCTATGGACATATTTCTATCTACTAAGAGACCTATTAAAAAACAAATAATCCACTCTCTCTAGAGAGCCCACGAAAATAGGCCCCAATACCATGTTAAAAACTAAGACAGAATTAGCACAATTTACTAGAATCAGAATACAATGTTAAGACATTCCTAGCATGGAGACGTCCATGCAAAAAATGAGAGAGAAATAGCACAATTTACTAGAATTATAATACGATGTTAATACATGCATAGCCTAGAGATAGTCATGTTAAAAATTTACTAGAAATAGAACACAATGCAAAGACATGCATGGAGTGGAGATATCCATGTGAATACATGCATGGCATCAATATAGCCATGCAAAGACATGCATGGAGTGGAGATATCCATGTGAATACATGCATGGAAATGCATGGTGTGGAGATAGCCATGCAATGACATGCAAAGACTCACATCAAATACTATAGGAAAATCCCATAGGCCCATAAACCACTAAGGTAAACTCAACAATGACCTAATCAACGACTCTACAAAGGAGTCAATATTAACCCAAGAACACCTAGGTACCCAACCACGGTGCTCTCTAGCTCTCTAGGAAAATAGTATATATATGGGATGCATCCAAGTCAATCTTAAATTCTTTATGAACCTACAAATGAGGACTTATAGTGCAACAATATTTCACCAAAAAACAATTAGAGGAGATAAAACATGTACTTATATTTTTTTTTCAGCTACCACACATCTTACAAAGTTGGTTGTGGATTTATTTTTACATCACAAAATGTTTCCACACAGGGCTACAAAACATTAGCAAGAGTGATATAGAAAGTGACACCCCTGCAAGAGAGAAAAATAAGTTCATTCTCCCATTAAAATTTTCATGAGCATCTCTAAAACTAGCCATTCCACCGTGTACAACAACATATATAAAAATAAGAAATAACATTACCACCTAATGACTAGAGAAAAGAAAAGAAATGGCATCAAGGTAAGTCCATCTCCATTTGTGATATCAGGATAATATATTGATATTGACCACCAACAAGGCCTCTTCTAGTTTCCATTGAATATGCACCTATACACATTGTCAAACTATATATCCAACAAAAATAGAATAAACAAGTCTTCAAAAACATTGTACTATGTCCTGTGAGACTATAAGTGGTGGTGTGTGAAGATGATGTGCTTGGAGACGTGAGCTAAGGAATATAATCCCTATCAATACTTTACACTTTCTTCATATCCCCCATTTCATATACATCATCAACAACATCATTAACATATTCATCATAAACAACAATTGTTCAGTACCTTCATCTCATAACTACAACATACCAACACCACAAAAATCACCTTCATCATCATCATACAACTTGCAAACAACACTATGCTACAACAATACGCTGATTTTTTTATTGTCAAGGGAAAAAATACAATGATTTTGTTGTTGTCGAGGGTAACAATCTTGTAATGTTGTTAAATACAACAATGCACTATTCCAACAACAACAATAAATTCAATGTTTCAAACATATCATTCATTGTTGCAACGTCGTGAAATGGCATCATAGACAACATCAATTCCTATTTGTATTCACTTCACAACATTCCTTAGAATGCACAGATATCAACAATGAATTTTTGTCCATGCTATCAGTAATTCTGGATATGTACAAATATTGTACAAAATCTGTACATGAACTTCACAGCTTCACATCAAGAAGCAACCTTTAGCATCACTATACAGGAATTCATATTGGTCATTTTGACTAATCAAAACTCATAAGTCAGCTACAACAAAAATAAAAGAGGCATCAACAATGTTAGTAGCACCAAGGAAGAAACTCATAATCAACTTGAAAAAGCAAACAATAAGCATACCTACAACACATTGTAGTTTTCATCATTCTCAAAATCACAATTAGAATTTTTACAAGGTACAAGAATCATAATAGTGTTGGAGGTCTATAGTACCGATAAAGATAGCATGTCCATACTCTTTAAGGCTCCATTCATCGATTTCATCGGTGCTTTCCCACCATACATAACCTCCATGCAAAAACCCTAAGATCTATTAAACATGCATTCAACATACAAACCACTATTTCACTCAACTCCATTCATATACATCCTCCATATACCAATTTCATACATTCCTTGAAACTACAACCCATTATCATTCACTACCATATTCTAAAAACCCAAAAAAAATCCAAAATATGCAATAAAACATGTAGCTACATGAAACTATAGGAAGTAGGGTTTTAGTTCTACTACAAGAAGCTCTAAGAGAGTTCATAATCGAGACTTTTGATGCAAGAGAATTCTTCAAGGTTTACAAGACCTAGGGGTCTTGTCACACATGTACTAAATGGAGTGGGTTCCCTTAATTGATTTGTTTATTTTCCTAAGTGTAGATTGAATTCTAGAATATTTTAAATTGAAATTGGTTAAAGTAGAGGATCTC